>PNEQ01000890.1:11742-39085 GCA_003012365.1 Medauroidea extradentata
TTTTTTTTTTTTTTTTTTTTTTTTTTTTTTTTTTTTTTTTTTTTTTTTTTTTTTTTTTTTTTTTTTTTTTTTTTTTTTTTTTTTTTTTTTTTTTTTTTTTTTTTTTTTTTTTTTTTTTTTTTTTTTCCCCACATTTTACGTTATATCTGCTATGATTTGTGTTTCTTGTAAAGTATGTTGAAATGTTTTAATGCATATAAATACATATTTTAGCACCATTACATAGCACCACTACATATTGATATATGCGTAATATATGTCACGTGTGCTGAAATGGCCGAATAGAAATTCCAGTTTTATCATTTCCCTTTTCACACACTTTCCCGCATCTTACACCATTTTTTGGCAGTCCGTAGAAAAGTGTATAATAGGGGTTCTACTGTATGTCCAAGCAAGTAAATCCAGTCATTTACATGTACATGTGATAACATTGATAACCGTAAGTCAGTTAATTGGTATATGGATAATCGTAAGTTTACTGTAACGCACAATACATATTTTCCTTCTGGAGTCATTTCTTTGATAACGGAATTGATTACTTACTGGTGAAAGTTACAACAAAATATAAATAAAACTTCCTTTTCTTACTGTCTCATCACACTTATTGATGTTTGCAATAGGTTAATTAATTTTTCCTATAATTGATGTGTTTAATGCCACTTCCGTAAGTTTTCTGTTAAGTAAGATATCTTGTTTTGTGTACAATGCAAATATAGCGTGGAAGAAATGTTTAACATAGCCTTAAGATTTTTGTTGTGCCACTTGAATTCTTGCTGATTATAGAGCGTACAACAAAATGCCAGAATGCAGTGCTTCTTTTCATTTTTTTCCACCTAATGCTTCAATAAATGTTAAAATGCCTGCTGTGCTGTAGGTTCATTTTGTTTTGTTGTGGTGTTATAGGTTGGAGGTGCGAGTCTTGAAGAGCGTTTGTAGTGTGCTAGACTTAAATAAGAAAGGCACGAGAGAAGAACTTGCCACTGCAGTAGCAGAATTCCTCGTATGCCCCAAAGATTCTGGCAGACCTGCACCCACACCCCGTCCCAAGAGGAGTAGCGCGCAAAAAGCAAACAAGCGGGGCTTCTCAGAGTCTGAGGATGAGCAGGAACATCATTCTAAGTCTCGAAGGGGCCGTGGCAAGCATGTTAACATGAAAGAAGAGTCATCGTCAGAGCCTGAAGAGAAAAATGCCAAAATGGCAAGCAGTCGGCGCAGGAGAAAGACGGAGTCAGATGCGGAAGACAAAGAAAGTGAACCAGAGGAGCCTGAAGTAGAGCCAGAGGTTGAGGGAGAGGAGCAGGATGATGAAGAACAAGAAAGCGGTAGCGGTGCAGAATCTGATGTAAGATAATTTTATTGTATTAATTTATGGAAATAATGAAATCATGTTTCTAGTGGTATTTGTTAGGTTGTACAGTAGAAACTCATTGCATCGTTTTCGTTTCCATCATTTTCCCGTATCTATCGTTTACTTTTGTTGGTCCCGAAGATTTTCCTATTAAAACAATGTTTAAGAAGTCCACGTCAATCGTTTTCGTTAGTATCGTTTTTCCCGCATCCATAGCTCAAAATATTGTCCCACAGCCAAAAATTTAGGTGTATTGATTGTTTTTAAAATTAATTTCGTCATACAGTTTAAATTTTAAAACAAACAGTTCTAGCGAACGGTAAAAGGCAATCATGGCTGCCCACAAAGTAAACATGTCCAGCCGATATTTAAGTTTTCCCGCAATTTGCACTTTTTTCTTCAGGTCCCGTTTGTTTGCAAATTAATACACTGTTAAATTGTCCCACATATCACATCATCAAAATGTTATTTTTCCCGCTGTTTACGGTTTTCGTTGTCCAAAATCAATGTAAACACGAGTTGTCAGAGTCACAGATAACGAAGGAAGAAAGGATATCTAAACTTATTTGGAAGTAGAACACAGAAGAAACATCGCAGCGAAGTTGGTGATCATGTGCAAAGCCATGGGAAAATGACCGTGATCGCATGTAACGCTTACACTCGTGGTACAATAAATTCAAGATGGCGGCAAGAACAGAATTGCCGCCGCTAGATCTATCGTTTATCTCGGACTATCGAACGCTGTTTTTACTTTGGAAACATTTGATCTCTTTACTTGCATTTCTTGGTCTTTGTTTTTAGCACAGTTAACGGTAACTTTAACCTAAAATTTGCAAAATATGTTTGAAAATGTTTTATTATAAACAGATGGTTTTTAAAATCATTTCTATTTTAGTGCAGCATATTTAGATGGTTATGTAACGGTAATGTAATTTCACGATTGCACTTGTAAATACGTAATAATTAAATTAAAGTTTTTTAAAAATAATTGTAGTAATGTTCCTAATTTCCTGTTAACTTTTTTTTTTTCTGTAATTTACTTAAGCATAATAAATAATAACATGTAGAGAGTTTTCTTATGTTTTGTCTTGTCAGTCAGCTCAGCACATAAAGTATAACTTCGGATTTCGAGGTTAGGTAAAAAAAATATAGGCAAGTTCATATGTATAGTTGGTCCGCATGCATCATTTTTTTCTTCTGGTCCCTTGAAAAACGACCCATAGAGTTTCTACTGTATATACGTACATTGCTAATTCAACTTCATGGTTTTATAGGGTTTTGAATGTCTGCTTTGATTTTATGTGTGCAATAATTTTACGAACTAATTTACCTGTCAACTTTAACGATTGTCTGTAAAATGTAAGGAAAGTACATACGTTTTACGGAGGACAACATAATTTTACGGATTTCGGGACGTTCGACATTTGTGTGTACATTAATGCCATTATTTACAAATGAATAGCGGACAAATTTGTTTTGCGCAAACGTACAAACACGAAACGTGTTTTACGGTGTTGTTTCGCTTTGCTATTGTGCATAAACACTCGTAAAATTCGTTTTTTTCTGTTCGTTCAGCAGTTGGTCACCGTGAATACTGCAGGAACCAATAACAAAATTCGGTATGTGTTTTGTTCCCGGTTTCCTATTGGCGTATTTTATAGCTAACAGCTAATCCGAGAATTACTTGTTTGGGCTGTTACAAGATGGCGATGTGCGTGTTGTTGGGCATTTTAAACGACTAGTGTGTTGTTTCTTGTCCAATTCCGCGCTTTTCTGTGTGCTTGGAAGCTGTATTGTTTACTTTGAAACTAAAAAAATTTTTCAGCTGTTGTAATGAATATGACGTATAACTAACGTGTGATGCGACGAAATTTTGAAGTTAGAAAATGCATCGCGCGCGTGTTTATACCGTTGCGAACTTGAAAGAAAAATTATTTGCTCTTATTGTGTAGCATACGTACAATAATAATATTTTATATGATAACGAACTGTTCATAATTACAACTAGCGTAATTTTTGTGCTGCATTTATTGGTAATTTATGGAAGATGGTATGAAGCACCTAACTGTAACTACTATTTGAGGTTACAGGCCTACGTGGAAATCGCAGAATAAACATGAATTTTCGTAAGAACGTTTTGAAGGCGCCTTAGCTAGAGCTAAATGTTACCTTACGGTATTTCGTAACTCAAAACACAATCCAGTTTGGTATTGGGCTATTTCATGCCCCATAAAATAAACAAAACTAGTTGAGATTTATATCAAACTTTGTGAAACTATTTATATTTGTAACCGTGCTTACAGGTTGTTTTAAGATCCAAGTGTACATTTTGAATTATAAAAGAATGATGGATTTTCAAAGGATTAAGTGAACAGGAAATTGTTCAAAGTATAACTTGGCAAATAATTGTTTTTGCATATTTAGGTCTTGATAAGGCCTACTTTAAAAACAAATAAACTTTTAAAATATTATAAATGTTATTATGTGTACAGTTTGTAACACATAGGTACTGTTATAATTTGGCACAAAAAATTGCTGCATGCAGTTTACGCAAAAATTTGACATTCTGGAAAAGTTTTACTGATGGTCATTTTAAAAAGTTGGCAGGTATGGCATAGTTTTACATATACAGTTCATTAGTATGTTAAGTAATATTAACTGTTGGTGGGCGCAGTGGCCGAATGGTCAGACCACTCGCCACCTACCAAGGTGATCAGAGTTTAATTCCCAACAGGTCTACCCAGATTTTCGAATGTGTAAATCATACTGGACAATGCCGGGTTTTCTTGGGAATTTCTAGTTTTCCTCGCCCCTTCATTTTGACACTGTTCCATTCTCACATCAGCGCTAAAGACCTTGATCTTGACTCCTGAAGAAAAAATTTCACTCGCAATAACTGTCTTAGGAGACAAAGAATTCTTACGAAGCGAAGTAACATAATCTGGGTGTCCAGGGGTTGGGAAATTGCGGGAAGTACTGGAATTGCACGTGAATTTTTCGGGGTCGGGAATGTGCGGGAAATGTACTCGAAATTTTTCATTTTCTGTAGGAATTTTTTGCCACCAACCATTTCGTTATGTCATCAAGAAATTGGACGTTACTTTGGCAGCTGCAATTTTAGTTAGGTATTTCTAGAGACAAGTGTTTTTATCGCAATGTGCAAAGTCACGAATTTTTTCAATTTTTGTTTAAAATCTTTCATCATTCTGTACAAAATTACAAAATAAATGGGACATTTTTAACCCTTTTCGTAGTAAATAACGACTTTGATTCTAGAATCGATTGCAAGTGAATCTTTGTCAGCAAAAGCGAGATTCGAGTATATCGAAGTAGAGCAGAAGATGGCAGGGCGTATGTTTAGGTTTAGTGAATATGTTTATTTATTTTGTTTTTACATGGTACCTGGTATTTATTTATATTTTTTACATTGTAATTAAATAAATATTGAACATATTTAAGCGGCAGAAAGGATTTAGTACAAATATCGTTGTGATTCCGACGAAGTTGTGATGTGTAATTTGACTGAATTGATGTCTCTGGAAACTGTAAAAATTTTTGTTATGCATCGTATGAAAAACCAAGAATAAATGGGAAAATACAGCATTAATTTTATCAGCAGCAAAAACAGTGAAAATAACAAGGATGAAATTGTTGCTCCTACAAATAGGGAATAATGATGTGCAACACGAACGAATACTTTCAAGGTATTTAGGTTATAATTAAAAATTGAAATATTTATCTCTTAGCACATGCTTCATTTACCGGATATTATTTATACTTATAGTATGTTTCGTAAAATGTGACGTAAATAAATTTAGCTTACAGTTTTAAAGTGTTAGGACTAAGTGAAAAATTCTAGAGGGTAATGTTATAACGGGTCTGATTTAAGACTGTATTAACAATAACAAATGTACGTAGTATGATATTGTGCTGATCCCTCATATTTTATAAATTTCTTTCCACAATTCTATTCATATGCATTTTGGTGTTGTTCACATGGACTGAACTATTAAATGCAACAAAAGAGGACTTTCAACAAGTCAATCAATTTACTCACATGGACTGAACTATTAAATGCAACAAAAGAGGACTTTCAGCAAGTCAATCAATTTACAAATGTGTGAAGGAAAACATTTTAATTAAATACTGGATTAAAGTGATATGTTTTACACACTTTCACCACCTCTAAAAATAACATTAAAATTGTGTGGTTATCGTTAGTCTACTTGGGTAGCACAAGTTAACATGGTATCACTGAATTTCTCGGGAAATGTACGGAAATGTACTGGAAATTAAAATACTACATTTGCTGGACACCCTGATAATAATATAAGGGAAACATTTTTATAAAAATATGCATCTTAATTTTGTATGAAATTTATGGAAAGAGAACATTTTCCAGTGAATTTCAAAGATAATTTTTGTCTTTGTGCACTACTGAATTACGTACTCCTGTTCTTCTAACCAATGAAAGTGGTTAACCACAAATTAAGTTTTCAAATAAAATACAATACACTACTTGGTAGTTACATTATTTTCGTACTATAGCAATAAATTGTCTACCAGTGTTAGGGGGAAAGGGGGTGGGTAAAGAACAAAAAACGCAGTGAGTGAATACACACTTCTATTCTTTGCATTGCTTTTCAATAAATGGCTTTATAGTGTTGATACGTTGGTCAGATCAGCACAGGATTAAAATCACAAACTTATCTTGCTCCAAATCACCATGGACATGTGTGTCCAACTTCTGTAATTGAATGTTGACTTCGATCTTAACTTTGTGCCAACACTAAACACAGTTCACGACTAGCATGCGAAAATGAGGTAATTACTAATATTGGCATTGCTCATTTTTGCTGGTGAATGCACTGACTGTGCAACTGACATTGTGAAAAATTACATTCACCTGCCTGAGGCAGGCGAACAGATGTTAAAATCAAACAGGCCGTCACCCACAAACTTTCCTGCCATGTCAAACAAAAAGAAATCAGGGTTTTATCAGTGACAGATACAGCATTTAAAAAAAGAGGGGGGGTGGGAGAAAAGGAAGAGAAGTAATGATGGAGGAACCGGGCAATGAGATTGTTCTCTCTCTGCCTCCCACTCTTTTGACACCTGCCAGTTTACGACTACTGCTCCCCCTTCTTCCCCCCTTCCTACCGCAGCTTTTTTTCTTTTCTTTTTTTTTTCAATTTTTTTTTTTATTTTCCATGTATAGCACACACACCTGAATTTTTATCAATTGTTTTGGAATAAAAGTGTGCACTATACACGAGTAAATAGTAAAGCTTTACTATAACAAACCTCAGGGGTCCAAAATTGCTATTAGTTTGTTGTAGTGAAGTTCTTTATAATGAAATTTAAAATTTGTTGATTTTTGGTAGCGTCGATAAACTAAATAAAAAATTTAACACACAAAACTGTGCAAAAAATTTCCTATTTTTAAAAATCCTTTGCTAATAAAATATGTACCATTTTTAAAAACTTGAGAATATTATAATCTAAATTAAAGGAAAAAATATTTATATTACGGACATTCTTCCAGTTCAAATGGCATTACCTTTGAAAAAAGGATGTTCAGACTCAAAGTTACAGAAAAACACTACAGAACACTGCTCAAAAATATATGCAAGTCAAGGTGCTATGAAATAAAGTTAACAAACTTTTCACTTTGACTTTGAAAAAAAAAGTCTTTTGTAGAAGACTGTTTTTTCATGGCTCCCAATTCTTTGGTCACATCCTTCTCAATGCTTTGCAAAACTCCCATGTGGTGGGATAAATTTGTTGATGTCAAGAAGAGCCTCTCCAACACATCTAGAGCACCACAAATTTCTTCTCGCCGAGGCCGCTTGATTTTTAGCTCTTCAGTGTCATCCTCATCTTCATTGTTGTTCGTCTGGGAACCACACTCTTCTGCATTGTCCTCTGGAGGTAACTCACCCGAAACAGAAGGACATGTTGTCAGTTTATCATCAGCAGAAGAAAAATCACTGAATGATGACTGGCAGCTATCAAATTTTTTTTTTAACTTCCACCCATTCTGCTTCACATTCTTCTGCATCATCAATGGATTTTTCTTCACTAGAACTTGCTGGGAACCCTGCTTTGGCAAAACAATTTTGAACTGTGCTTGGCTTGAGTCGATTCCATGCCAAGCAAAGCCTGTGCATTGCCTGCAAAATATTCCATTTCAAATCTGATGTTTCTTTGCCACACTCCATTTGTCGCAAGAGATACTGCACCAGCTGCCTTTTGTAATCTCTTTTGACCTGAGCAATGATACCCTGATCTAGGGGCTGCAGTGTGCTGGTACAATTTGGAGGGAGGAAGACAACTTTAATGTTCCTTAAAGCAGCAAAATTTGCATTGTGGGCAGCGCAATGATCAATGAACAACATAACCTTCCTGTTTTGCTCCGCCATCCTCGAGTCAAAACTGTTGAGCCACTCTTGAAACAAGGATGAGGTCATCCAAGAGTTTTTGTTGTTCTTGTATTAGCATGGCAAGTGTTTAACATTCTTGAAACAACGAGGCTTGGCAAATTTTCCGATAACTAGAGGTTCCATTTTTTCTGAGCCATCGCTGTTAACACAAAACAACACTGTGAAGCGCTCCTTGCTTCGTTTGCCCCTATGACAGGTCTGACCTCTAACCTCTAAAGTTCTATCAGGAAGGAGGTTAAAAAATATTCCAGCCTCATCTGCATTAAAAATATCTTTCTTATCATAACCTGAAATAAGGGAATCCAGTTCAGCTTGCTATCTTTCCTAAACAGTGACATCAACTGCAGCAGCTTCACCAGACACCTTCAAAGTACTTAAATTATACCGTGCCTTAAACCTGTGAAGCCACCCACCTGAGGCTTGGAAGTTGTCAAACCCTAATTTAAGGGCTTCTTCAAGGGCTTTCTCCTGCAAAACGTTTCCAGCTACAGGTATGTTTGGTGCTCTTGACTGCATCAACCAGTCAAACAATCTCTTTTCCAAAACTTCATACGGTGGTGCCGAAACACGTTTTCGGTTGTGGGACAGGAAATCGTGCTTCTCTATTTCGGACCGCTGGTTTAGAATTGTTGACAAAGTAGATTTAGCGATTCCAAACTCTGTCGCGATGTCAGTTTTTTTCTTCCCATCGTCTACGGCTTTAAGAATAGACAGTTTTGTCTTCATGTCGATTGCTTTCCGCTTTCTTGGCAACATTTTACAGAACCAGTTGCGAATATGAGAAAATAACAAGTAAACTTTTTAGGTTCCTGCGCGCGCGAAACGTAAACAAAGACAAAAAGTGCGTATTTCAAGCCCAATGATAAAAATTGTTATTGTACCACGTATGTGAAACCTCAGTAGAAGAATTGGCACTGTAGTCGTGGTGTTTATAACATTCATTGGAGGAGCTCTGTAATCGTGTTAAAATTTATTTAAATCCAAGATGGCGGCGGTTCTTCTACCTCATACTCTCGTAGTAGCGCTGTGATCGCGGCAACAAAACACGCTCGATATGATGCAGTTGTTGTCAGTCTGACGTGTTGTGATGTCTAAGAGTAATTGATACTTACGTGTATACATTTGTTTTGGTTATGTGTACATTTATTCAGTAACAAAGTGCTATGGGAAAATAATTTGAACATTTTATGCTGAATGTATGGCATTTGTTAACGTGAATATTTCGTAAATTTTTCGCAAAATTTCACGGGAAAGTTTGTATTACTGAAAATAATTTACATATAATTGTATTGCATTTTGGCGGGACTGTACGTTAAGTTCGTTGTTGTGAAGTGTTCGCAGTGCTGGAGTTCGTTAAAGTGATGCTTTACTGTATGATGCTAAAGTTATAAAAAAATTATCTTACTAACAGTTATCTTATTAACAGCACTACAAGCATTGTCTTATCTGGTTGTTATAAGTGTGTATAAATTATTCAACCTGTGCCACAGTGTGAAAATGTGCACGTGTATCCAGCATTGTAGAACAAAACCAATCATTGTATTAAAATTTCTCTGGAAAATATTTATTTTCACCCAAGTTTCTTTCCAAAAAACAATTTTTGATGGTGTTCTGGTTTATTCTCAGTAAACATTTGAAAATAACTGTACACTGAAATCTCGATACAATGCACTTCATTACAAAGTAGTTTTCACATTAACGTATGTTTGGAAATTCCCAGCCGAAAGTACTATGTAAACAATGATAATTATTTTCACATTAACGTAGATGGATGTGCGAGAACTTTCATTACAACGTACAAATTTTGGCCTATTTTTGAAATGAAAGGTGACGAATTCACTAATATACTTCAAAAAACCTGCAACCGTAAACCACTTTAAACCAGAAAAGTAAAATAAACATTCCGCTTGTCGCACTTCCGCCATTTTAAAACAGTCAACAAGCTGCTGTCTGCAGTGCTATCGCCGTGGTTGAGAGGACGCTATCGAAGTCGTGCGCAACGATACATTATATCGATACCTCGCAATCTATCGTTTATTCTCGCGTTTTCACTAGCCACACGTAGCAGGTATACAAAAATGGCGTCGTATTGTTTGTTTACTTCACGTATCGCGTGGATTAGGAGTTTTATCAACAGACTTGTTTGCGTGTTTTTATTAATATTTACCGATGCAGGCGTACTGTTGATATTTTTAGTCCTGTTTTAAAGGTTACAGACGCTTTCGTTTTTATTTTCATTATTCAGGCATCTCTACAAAGTTGTTTCTTACATCACCGTACGCACACTTAAAACTAGTGTTTTTCGTACATAAACACGTTTCGGTCATGGCTGACGAATCGGCGAAGAAAAAACGCTAGCAATTCACTCTTAAAGAAAAAGTGGAAATTTTACAGGAGGTCGAAAAAGGCCGGGAAAAAGTTGACATTGCGAAGTCGTATGGCATAGCACAAACAACTTTGTCAACAATTATTGGTGACAAGGAAAAAATCTTGAAGCTGTATGGTCAAACTTCTTTGTGCCCAAGCCGAAAGCGATTGAGGTTAGGTGATAATTGTGACCTTGAAGAAGCTCTGAACAACTGGTTCAAGGACACTAGGGCTCAGAATGTACCTATCACTGGGCCAATGCTGCAAGCCAAGGCAAAAAATTTTGCAACATTATTAGATATTAAGGACTTTCAGGCGAGTTCAGGATGGCTCCATCAATTCCGTGAAAGGTATGGCATAACCTGGAAAGCTGTATCTGGAGAGGTAAAACTTGCTGACACCTGTGCTGCTGACCAATGGAGAAATGAAAAAATTTGATGTTCTTATGCAGGAATACTCGCCCATTGATGTATATAATGCTGATGAGACAGCATATTTTTATAAAGTGCTGCCAAACAAGACAATGTCGTATAAAAGCGACAAGTGTTCTGGTGGGGAAAAAGCAAAAGAGAGACTCTCTGTCATGTTTTGCTGCAACTCCACTGGCACCAGTAAGCTAAAGCCATTGATTATTAGCAAATATAAAAAACCAAGATGTTTCAAAGAGGTTGCTGCACTTCCAGCAGATTATGTTAGCAACAGCAAATCATGGATGACGAAAGAACTGTTTGGCAACTGGTTGCTCAAACTTGACAAAGATATGAAGAGAGAAGGCAGAAAAATTCTCCTACTTGTGGACAATTGTTCTGCCCACTATGTCAGTGTCAGGCTAGAGAACATCAGGCTCGAGTTCCTGCCTCCCAACTGCACATCTGTCCTGCAACCACTGGACCAAGGCATTATTTACAATGCCAAAGTCAACTTCCGAAAACGCCTGGTTGATAGAGTGCTCATCAACATCCGATGTAAGGTGGAGATAAACATTAACGTTCGCGAAGCGATCCAGCTAATATCTGGTGGCTGGTGGGATGTCAAAAAAGAGACCATATCCAACTGTTGGATAAAATCTGGTACTGTCAAAGCCCAACCAGATAACAATGAGGACCCATCAACTAGCAGTGCTGCTTGTGAGGAGGATCAGCCAGCTGTTGGGACAGAAAATGCTATGCCTCAAGATGTCTGGAAGGAGTTGAGTGATAACCTAAACCTGGACTCAGAGGTTCTTTTTGAAGACTACGTTGCAGTTGACAATGCAGTAGAAACTATGCCAATGCTGACTGACTCTGACTTTGTAAGTGAAGTAGTTAGGAATAGTAGAGAAGACTGTGACTCAGATGATGGGGATGACAAAGATTGTGCTGAAGATCCTGTTATGCCTAAAGAGGCAATGGAGTGTTTGGATAAACTGAACAGATTTGTATCAAAAAATGCAAATGCATCTGAGAACATAATGAATGCACTTCATGAAGTAGAGTTGTATATGCACCAAGAACTTATCAAAAACAACAAGCAAACAAAAATATTGAATTTTTTCCAAAAACAAGCATAGGTTTTTTATTTCCAGAACTTTGCTCCATACAGAGCATGTTTTACTAAAATTAAATTAATGTGTAGACCTATTAGTTTAGTCCAAATTTATATGTATTCTTCAATTGTGTTAACTTATTGAAATGACTCATTGTTGAAAATTGACTGTTTAAATGGTAAGTACTCTACAAACAAACATCAAGCTGGGGCTATATGTGATTGAAATTTAAAAAAAATGGTTTTTGTGTTCAATTATATTGCAACTTACTGTTCTAGCATCTCATTTGCAGTATGTATAGCTTACATAAACATGTAGCCACACTACTTCAACTCGTAATTTATTTTAACCAATTTTTTAGACCTTAATCAAAAAATTTCAGTACAAAGTAGTTTCAGTATAAAGTATGAAATTCCCCTTCCCCTAGGAGTACTTTATAATGAGATTTCACTGTACTACTCTGAGCTATATATATAACATGTTGAAACCACTGCACTCTGTCATGAATAGAATAACAGTGAAACCCCTTATTTACACTTTTTAAGGGAAAAGGGCGAAAAAGTGTAAATAGCTGGAAAGTGTAAATTAAAGGAGATCTCAAAAAACCCATTCAGCTTACCTTATTTAGTACTTTTTTTTTCATCTTGCTAAAAAAAACTCTGCGGGTAAAATCTAAGTGATAGTATTCATGCAAGCAATCCATTTATCATATTTTGTCACATAAAATTTGGTAGTGCAAGTTACCAATATCGGAATTGAATATACTGTTGGAAAATTTGTGGCATGTGCACATTCCAAGAGATCTTAAATGTCAGCAGTTTGGTTAATACTGCTAAGCATTTTACAATTTTTTGCAGTGCTATTACGAATTTAGACAAAAACAGTAGACAATTGAACGGGAATGTAAAGTTCTTTTAGCCCGGGCTAGATTGACTGTACAGTAGCCGCAAAGAAATAACTGTATCCGCATGACAGGTTTCTTATCCCTCTTACGGTCTTAACGGCGGCTGTGTAGTAGCTTGCATCACTCAATATTGTGCGTTCAATTTTTACGACTATTGCTTACGGTGATTCTAGCACAGCATTTATTCAAATCAACACGTTTCCACGAACTCGTTGCACTTCTCCATGATTACATTACCAATTTTGGTTTTATCGAAAATGTAGGCTATTTTTTTCCATTACATTACCTTATATATAACCACCCAAACACGCTGCAGTAAAATGGAAATGATTTTAAAACCCACATGTTTATAATATAAATTTCTCAAGCAGGTTTAGCAAATTTTAGGTTAAAGTCACCATTATTTGCCCTTACAAACAAACGCACGTGAAGGGATCAATGTTGCCAATGTGAATACTGCCATCTATAGTTTTCAAAACTATCAATAGCGCTAGCGGTGGCAATTGTCTTCCCGCCATCTTGAATTTATTGCACCGTTTGCGCAAGCATTACACCTGATCGCGGTCATTCTTGTATCCCTTTTCACGTGATCACCAACTTCCATGTAATGTTTCTTCTATGTTCCATTTCCAAACAAGTTGAGATGTCCTTTTTTCGTCATCTGTGATTGCAGACAAACGGGACCTGAAGAAAAAATTGCAATTCGCGGGAAAATATAAACAACTGTAACTTACATATGAGGTTTTACTGTATCCTGAGAGCAAAAGTCACACGACATTCACCTCAACTCTATATGTGCCGGCGAGTTGTGTTTACATTTCAGTAATACATTTTTATTTTTGATGCACGCATGAGAATGGAGCTAGAAGTTGGTTACAAACATAGAATTCTCCGTTCATAGTTACATTTTCTAAGATACAATATTTATTTTGTCATTGTAAATTTGAAAAAATGAACGGGTAGTGCGAAATACCAGCATAAATAAAAGTGAATTGTCTTAACCTAAATAACTGTTATTTTGTCAACTCTAAATTACCTTAATGGTTCGAAAATTAATTTTGTTGAGTCACATACGATTAGTATTTTAAAATTACTATGGAACTTCAAAAAAAATTGTGTGAATATTTTGTAATTTTGCACATAGATTATACATTTTGCAATTGCAAATAGACATGGGTGATTTCGCGTGAAAAGCACGTGGTCACATACTTGTAAAATATCTCTGCTGCTCAAGTAGTCATAGCATCGGTGATGAATATTGCATGCAGTCAAACCTCAAACGTGCCTTATGATACTGTAACCCATCTATTGGACAGGTGCCCATTTTATTTTGTCTGCCTGGGCGTGATTTTACCTGTCCCAGACACACGTTACTGCATTACAATTATGTAAATCATGGATAACTTACGTACTTTTCGTAGCCAACATGATTTGTCTCGAAAGAATTTCAGTTTTTGACATTTATATTGGCATTTATTTTTAAAGCAGTTTCCATTTTACCGTATTTACTCGTGTACTGCCCCCCCGCATGTATAGCCCCCCCCCCTCAATTACGAAGTTGTAAATTCGAGAAAAATTAATATTCTGTGTATAACCCTCCCACGCCTAAAAAAATAATTTTAACGTAAGTAATACAAACATGCAG
Source organism: Medauroidea extradentata (assembly GCA_003012365.1). Taxonomy (NCBI): domain Eukaryota; kingdom Metazoa; phylum Arthropoda; class Insecta; order Phasmatodea; family Phasmatidae; genus Medauroidea; species Medauroidea extradentata. Next base: position 25,975 of record PNEQ01000890.1, read on the forward strand.
CAACAGCTGGACACATCTTATTTGTTTGGCGTGGCCGCGGAGCGTAGCAGCGGACAAGTTTATCAGTAGTTGAGCGTGAGTCCGGGCAGATGGCTAGACGCATGCGGGAGGATGAGGTCCGAGCGGGCTGGTGTGTGTGCGGGCAGGAAATAAGTTGAGTTTTGTAAAATATTTATTTTATGCTATGATTACTTACTTTTTTTTATTTCTGAGTTCGATAGCCGGTAAAGCACTGCCTTTTTTTTTCCGATAGCCGAAGCACTGCCATGCTCCTTAAAATAGAATCTTTAACCTTGAACCTTTCATTGTTTACAAACACCGTTGGCGCGCTCCCGCGCTGTTAGTATCTGTACAGACTACCGAGACACGTTAATTGGTAGATGTAAGCATTTCTACTACGGCTTGCTATTATTGTTTGCATTTTTGTGAAAGTTCACAGTAATAATCAGCATATAAAACAAATAGGTAGGTAATTTGAGTGCTTACACATTTTTTTGGCAGTGGTAGGAGTTTGTCCCGTGTATAGCACCCACTCCTAATTTTTGACATAAATTTTGGGCAAAAAAGAGGTGACTGTACACCAGTAAGTACTGTAAATTTGTTTTTGTCTATGCCTCACTTGGTTTGTGTAAAAATGCAGTAGGCTGACTGTCCAATGATGCAATATATGTCTATCTTAGGTAATATTTTTGGTTTTTGACAGTTGTGAAGATTACAGTCTGTGCACAAAGTTACGGGAAAGACATTTAATTTTATATACTGCACGTTTTGCCAGTCAGCTTAGTTTGTTTAGAAATCACCTGTGATAGAGAAACACTTTGCTTTTTCCATTGAAACAGCTTTAAAAAGAATGCCTACACAACTGCCGAATTTTTTCCGTGAAATAGACTATGACTGTAGCTGGGTGGGCCAACGAGCGTACACGTCCATAGGATTTTGTTCCTGTATTACCTGTTGGCTAAATTAATGTCTTGGTAGGTACCTAATCTACATGGTTAATGCACCAAAATGCTCATTTTATTCTTGCTTGTCTTGGTTGCTGAAGAAGCATCGTGGTAGACAATGCTGCGGCAGATGTTATGGAAACTAGATGGAGATAGTGCGTCATGACTCTGTAAGAATACCTTACTGTACAGAACATTTTACAAATTTCGTCACTGACAAAGTCCACTGATTACATTTTTTTTATAAAGAGTCGTTTAAAAAATGTAATTATTTTATGTGCATACATTTTGAATTTACATAATATTGCTATTTCTGCCTAAAGTAATACAGCAATTCCTCAGTTTACATCCAGGGTTAGGTTCCTGAAAACAGACACACAAATTGAAAATACCTGAGTTTAGACAGACTTGCTGCCCACGGCCTACTGTCGAACATTAGTTTTCCGGCAGACAGCGTACTTACCATCGCACTGTGCAAGTTTATCACCTGTGGACAGTGAAATCATAGCATATGAAACAAGTCCTACTACTTAACCTGCTTTTCCGCATTATTTTAACCAGCTGCCGTATACATTCCACTGACTATCAGTTTACCTTGTAACCAGTTTTTGGATTATCCATGTGGGAATTGTGTGTGCTTAACACTGTACAAAAACATTTTAAGAACCTTTTTGGAACATATTAATGTCAACCTTGGGGTGCAAGGATAAATTAAGGAGGGCATGCAGCATATGTGACTATTGTAGGCTGTTTTTATACTGCAGCCAATTTGCCTTACGTGCCGAGTGATCAATAACACAGCGGAAGTTGTCAAGGTCAAGACGAGCTGAATGCGCGCAGCCTGATGTGAAGCAAGCAAAAAAAGAATAGATAATACAGGATTGTTTTCTTTCTTTCTTTTTTTGCCTCGTTTACGAGCTGAGTGCCAAGCTGGGTTTTTTTGGCCATGCTGTAATAAAAAAAAAAGAAACGTGTCGGATGAGTTTCTTCATCCCCAACCCCCGGACTCTCACCAGACACGGAAACAAAGGCGATGGCTGGGAGGTGGGAAAGAAAGGCAAACATGTGGCACTGCTTTGTGGCTAGGCAGGCTGCTAGTTGTCATGTGACTTATCACAGTTGGCAGTTGATGTGTGCGGTGACAACGCACACAATCACAATCTGTTTTGATGGCAGGGGGGGGAGTGAATGGTTATTGGCTGGCGTGGACAGTCAGGAGGGGTGTTATATGCGTTTCTTACAGTACAGCACTCACCAAGCAAAATACACAATGGACAAACAAGTCAAACAATAAAATACCGTTGCTGTGTGCACGTCAGATGGCTGACTGCGTGGCACAGATGAAACGTGTAGGGCTAAGGAGATGGACGTGCAGAGAGGAGGGCACGTGGAAAAATGTGAGATAGGCGTGAAGGGTGGAGGGAACTTGGAGAAGTGAGGAGGAGATAAGGCAGCGTTAGTCATAATGTCTCACGTATGTCGGTGTTGCGCGGGCAGCCTGACTCACCAGGTGCGGGTGCTTTAACTATATTCCAGCCAAAGTTTCTAACATTTTTTTTTACACTTCTTTTTGTTTCACAGCTGCATATCACTAATTTATTATAACTGCAGTATGTTATTGTTTAATGTACACATGTATATTTTAATAACTTTTTATTGTGATCTATTGCACTATGTTTAGCTATGATCAATTTTGAAAATATTAATTTTTCCAGGGTTCCTGGAAATTATGTTGTTAGATCGCCGATGTCATTAGATCGGGGGTCTACTGGACATTCTCTTAAACAAATTTTACTGAATTAGTATTGCATAATTTTGTTGCTATTTTTTGGCATTATTTTATTTCTGTCGTATTGTGAACATATTTCACCTTTTAATTACACAATTATTTTGGCACATTTGTAGTGCAATAGAGTTGCTAGCATATTTGAAATTTAATTTTAGATTTTATATGGCTTTATTTTATCACAACTTCCGTGGTACTATTTTACGTCTGTGTACTTGACGTGTGAATTTATAATTTGTTTATCTTTGCATTGTTTTATTGATCTTATTAAAAATATTTCCTTATTTCTTTTTGCATCACCGTATATTATCACAGTATTTTCTGCTTTATTTTATTGTAATTATGTTGGTACTACTTTATCACAGTTATTTTGTCATTTGTGTGATCTTGTGAGCATATCTTTAATCTGTTCTTGATACTTACCTTACTTTATTTATGCTAGTTGTTTTGCATACATATTTTAATTAATTATCATAAAATATTTTTTTTTTGCGGGAAATTTTATTGTAGGATGCGTAGTGGAAGATAGGAGATAGTGCAGTGTACTTTTCAGATATGTTGGCGTTTCTCAGATGTCATTTGAGAGGTGCACGGCGTAACTCAGCAGTTGCATGCTGCAAGTGCATTCCAGCCAAAGCTGTTAGTTTTTCCTCCATTTTTTCTTTATTAATTTCACGCTTGCAGTTTACTAAATCTGCAACTTCTTGCATTTTTATACTTTTCTAACTTTTGAAAATTAAAATTGATATATTTTTTTACCGGTCTTCAGAATGATGTTCGAAATCCAGGGTCATAAGATCCAAGGCTCTGCTTACACCAATACATATTTTCCGAATTAAAAATATCTTGCCAGAACTTTGATAACTTCAGTTCAGCAAAGCTGTTTATGATGAAGAAAACGGGCACTGTTTAGTAATGTGTGTGTATTTTTTAATAATTGCTGTAGTTACATTAGTTTTTTTATTTATTTATTGGTTTTAGGAACCCAAGTCCAAGAAACGTGGTAAGTCAAATTCAAATGCAAAAAAATCTCCAAACAAAAAAGCAACACCCAAAAAAGTAGCAAATAAAAAAACTGAGAAAAAACAGACTGGTAAGAAGAGGAAAGAAAAGGATGAAAAGAGTGAAGGAAATGAGTCGTCTGAAGATGAGCCTCTCTCAAAGAAATCTAAAAATCCTCCAACGGTATGTATTTACTCATTACCTACTCTACAAAAATTTGATTTTAATGCTATAGGTCTGGAAAACAGGGATAAGCTCGAATAGTCAGATATTTTCAGTGTAGCCAGGGAAAACTTGGAAAAAGTCAGGGTAATTGTTTCTGATAATTAGAAATACAAATTTTTAGAACAGGCTTAGTAATAGAGTTTTGGACAGTTACACAACCATTTGCTGTATCAAAATTGATGTTATCATAGCAATTCATTTTAAAAATACTGCTGTTAATTATAACTTGCCGGAGTACATTTGATTTTTAAACAACAGAAGTTTTATTATAGGTTTTCAAAAAAATTTAAAGTACGGTATTTAAACATTTTAAGCCGAATTAGTGTGTTTTGCGATTCCATGAAAAAGACGGGAAATTCATATTTTTGTCTGTAAAATCTGGAAATGTCAGAGAAATTAAATTTCGAAATTCTCTAGCAACCTTTTAAATGGAAATTTTATATGAAACTGAAGATTGCATTTCAGCTTATACTTGCAGTGTTATGAATAACTTTTGTTACAGCTGGTCAACTTTAATTTGGTATTTGTTCCTTGTATTGTTGTTATCTAGATGTTAAAATGAAGAAAGTTTCAGTTGTAATATGTATAGTTGTTTGTTAAATATGCTGCTGAATGTATTTGTAATGTAAAAATAGAGATGCCAAATTCAATTTTTCAGTACACCATGTTCTTTCGAATTTTAAGAATATGTATCTTGTCTGACTGTTCCTCCTCTCGTGATTATGAATTCCAGAAGTTTACGGTCATAAGAAAAAATGAGGTTAGAAGCGCATTCTGAGTCGTAGCTAACCATAAATTATTGCTTAAAAGCATCGGAAAATATATTTACTGTATGCTATAAAGTAATAGTTTTGGTTACTATTTTTACACTTAGGCCTACAAATTGATACTATATTAAATCACAGTATCTTCACCAGTACCATTAACCAACAAATTTATACTTATCTAAGAAAATGTAGTTACAATATTTCCTACATAAAGAAATACATAATGTTCTGCAGAGTTGCCAAGGATTTTGTAACTGGAACATATGCTGTGATCTTAAATTTTGTGATGACCGTTGGTTTTCGATTAATTTTTGTACATATGATTACAGTATGCCTACAAGGAACTGTCTAGCAATGTGTTTGATTGATGAAATGATGTACAGCATGTTGACAATCCTAATAGGTATAGTAAAACGCTGATTTTACTTCCAAAGATTACAGTGTTTTTACAACATTCTCAGGCACTATCAAAAAATCCAAAATATTAAATTTAATGTGGCATACAGTAAAGCAAAAAGATGCTAGTAAAGGTTGTTTTAAAATATGTTTGTCCGCACATTGCAAAACCATAATGGAGATTGTACTACTACCATAAATTGGTTGGCAAAAGAACATTTAAAGCTTGCCTTAAATTCGCATAAGACTATTGATTTAGTAACATTGCTGTAATTTTTCCCATCTGCCTTCTCTCCTTTCTCACGTGGCCATTTGGTACTTTCAGCCACTAAAAAAATTGTGCTTAGGTAATTTATATTTTTGGCCTGTTTGTATCTTTATAGAAGAACCCCGATTTAATGAAATGCCATGGGACCCTAAAATGTTTACTCTAAATTGATGTTTCGTTAAATCCGACCTTCAACCCCCTCACCACCCCTCCTCCCATCAACAAAAAAATGGTGAAATCCTCGGGCATGTTTCGTCGGAATTTAAGGTAATTTTAAAAAACAGAAAACGCATTTACCGTCCACAGGTAAGCCACAACCTCGAAAAGAAAAAAAATTGGCGAAAAAACTTTTTAAAAATTTTAGTGCAAAGCTCGGCGAGCGTGCGCATGGTGAGTTAGGCCGTCCTTGCGCGCACCAACAACATGTGAGACGTGATGACTAACACCGCCGAGCCATCAATCTTTTCGTCTATCTCCCGCCCGCCCCACCAACAAAATTAAGGAAATTCTCACGAAAAATTGTAAAAAAATAAAACTGCAATGAAAAATGGATTAAAAATTTGCGAGACAACGGTAAAATAATAATTGAATATGCGCTGCGGCTGCCATTATAGCTTGTATGCAGCAGCGCTCGTGAAACAATCTCGTTGGTTTGCTAGCTAAAAATACTTTGTACTCGAGCGTTTTTTTAGCATCGGAGAAACTAATTATTTACGTTTACTGTAATAAATTCGTTGTTAAAAGTCTGCATAAATAACATTATGTAAATTTTTATAAACTCGCTTGTTTTCTCACGGGACGCGAGTGTGAATAATCACGCTGCCATGCAGCGCATTCTAACGGGGACGCGAAGCACTATCTATGAATTGGTTCTTGCGCTGTCCACGCGCTGTGGAGACTGGGTACCTAGATGTTCGTTCACTTGCTAGCTGCCAGGATGAGGATCTAGGCGCACACTTGTTTTGCAACATAGCGGCGCTCGCTCAGCCGTGCCTGCGCGTGCGTACCTAACTCAAAATCATTCCTGCAGCCAAAGTTTTCAACTTCTTCTTTTTTTTTTTTTTTTTTTTTTTTTTTTTTTTTTTTTTTTTTTTTTTTTTTTTTTTTTTTTTTTTTTTTTTTTTTTTTTTTTTTTTTTTTTTTTTTTTTTTTTTTTTTTTTTTTTTTTTTTTTTTTTTTTTTTTTTTTTTTTTTTTTTTTTTTTTTTTTTTTGTTTCTTGACGGATGGTTTAAGCATTTCTACTGAGAAATAAGAATATACTGCGGTCGGTGCTAGTATTTTTAAAGGACTTAAATTAGAATTAATATTCCATTTTATCAAATTCACTTAGTTATTTAATAAGTTTTTTTGGTTATATTTTGGAGGTTCCTGAAAATCCTTTCGTTAAATCGCTGTTTTCGTTATTCCCGAGTTCGTTAAATCGGGGCTCTACTGTATTTGCAAACATTGTCGCATGCTTATATTTGCATAGACTTACGTAAGTATTACTGTACTAGTTATCATTAATGGTAAAGTTACTATAGGGTATCACTGAAGTAACTTCTTTATAAGATGGGTACATGTATGCCAGCTCTTCAATTTTTTCGCTGGATTTTCTCAGTGTTCTCCAAGACTGGTAACAGAATTGTTATCCGTTCAAAAAATAAAATGTCGACAATTTCAGAGCAAAACATATGTATTTAAATTTAGCTTGTAAAAATGTAGGTGTAATGTCACAGATACAAACAGTGGCCAATTTCTCTAAAACGTTTGCCATTAATGTGTCGACTAACATTATGTTATGCGTATCTTCAGCACAATGTAATCTCAAATAGAATCTACAACAAAAACATTCACAGGGTTACTACAGGTAGGTATAAAAAACCAGAAAAGGTCGGGGAAATTGTTAGTGGTCAAGGAAAGTCTGGAAAAGTCAGGGAAAATACTGTGACTATTTAAATTTGCTGTTAAAGCTTAAAGTTTTTTTTTTTTTTTTTGCATTACATTCATAATAATTGTGTGTGGACAGGTACGTTCAGTATATTATTTTTTTAAAAAATGGAAATTTGAGCATTAAATTGTTCCCCTTTTTTTCCCCCATTATCCTACTTTTTAAACAAAATTAAAATTGGAGAATAATATTATATGGTGGTGTGGTTTTCGATAGAGATCATTACTACATTGTAATTATCAAGTGTGTAGATATGAAAACAATTTTTTTGAACTCTTGTTCTTCTTGCTTTTGCAATGCTAGTCTTTAATGGATTTTTCATTAATGAGGGTTTTGTGGAAAATCAAAGATTTGTGTCCGATTGCTATTAGGCAAGTTTTTGATGCAGTGTTAGCAGAAGGTGATGCAGAGAGAGTGAGTATTATGAAAGGTTTGTTGTATTCTGTTCATAATGCACAATCTCAATACAGTAGAGCACCTTGTATCTGGAATTTTCGGGACCTGAACCATTCCAGATAACAGGTTCGTTGTTACGATGAGTGGCCAAGGTTGTTTTTACGGCGTAAGGCATACAAAAGGTCCGACGTGTCAATCAAGATAATGGTTTCTGGCCACGAGTTATGCGAGACGTTACTCACAAGCGAGCACGAGCCGACTCAGTTTGAGAAAGTAACCGAAGTCATGACACCTGTGACGCACTGACATTTAGATTTGATTGTTACATGTTTTGTTTTATGTGAAACAGTCCATGGGAAAATAATTGTGTATGCACACAATTAAAATTGGGTGTCATACACTATACGTATTCGATGTTGATACCATATACGCCTAAGTTTTTAAAACTTGCTGTGTGAAGTTGTATGTACATCTATACAGATTTGCGTTCATAGACGACATCTGTGTGACCACTGCAGTGTTAAAGACCACTGCTTCCTTTAAATGCTGTTTTGAGAGTTTAAATGTTTTAAAATCGTGAAAGTTAACACATTGCAAAACCATTAAGTAGGAACATTGGAAATTGTTTGTACTCTGTGGCCTATTTTTTTCAAAACGATGTTTTTTATAACTTTGGCTAATTATTTACATTAAGAAATTTTAATTAAGGTAATAACTAACCAAAATTGTATAAACATATGTTTTAAAAATATTAGGCTACACAGTACGAACAATTTCCAACATTTCTGTTCGACGGTTTTGCAATATCTGTTCCATTTAGGACTTAAAAAGTAAAACTTACTAAAATAACATAAATAGGACTCCGTGATCTTAAACTGTACAACAATATAGTGTTGCAGGCAGCATTTTCATTACGATACATGTTTATTTTTGACACATTATATTTAGGTACAGGGCCTTTTTGACTGTGTTCACATGTCACAGGAGTTAAAAATAAAATTCTTTGTGTTAACTTTAAATTGCAATGCTTGGTTAAATGAATGTAGGGTGTTATTGTACATGTATATTAAACATAAGTGTAAAAAAATTACATTAATTGAAAGACAAAAAATATGAAAATGGTGTTTCCCAGATAAATTATAATTTCAAAGAAGATTGGCTTTGTGATGAAAGATTGGCTTTGTGATGAAAGATTGGCTTTGTGATGAAAGATTGGCTTTGTGATGAAAGATTGGCTTTGTGATGAAAGATTGGCTTTGTGATGAAAGATTGGCTTTGTGATGAAAGATTGGCTTTGTGATGAAAGATTGGCTTTGTGATGAAAGATTGGCTTTGTGATGAAAGATTGACTTTGTGATGAAAGATTGACTTTGTGATGAAAGATTGACTTTGTGATGAAAGATTGACTTTGTGATGAAAGTATGGCTTTGTGATGAAAGTATGGCTTTGTGATGAAAGTATGGCTTCGTGATGAAAGATTGGCATTGTGGTTGGAACGGCCTAGAACTAGAAGTTATCATGACCTTCGTTCACTTTGCCAGAAAACTTTTTGCCTCAGCAACATGGGAAAACGTGCCTTCACATGTCACATGAATGATGATAAGCACAAGAAATCTGAGGAAGAGTCTAAGTGTAAGAGTTGTAATTTGGATATGTACTTTTCTTGAAAGCCGAAGACTATGACCTGTGGTAATTCTCATTCACACCTTCTTCCTTGTGTACTGCTACTAGAGTTCCTGGCAGTGATGTGATGGGTGAAAAGTCTGGGGTGGAATGTGCAGCTGTAAGTAAAAATGTAATCTTCTGGGATGAATACCTTGCTTTATTTTAAATGGAGATGTGACAAGGGCTGAAGTTATAAGACATAACCAGGTGTTCTGAAATAGTAGTGGGGTTCGATGAGTCACTTAATAAGGCTTCTCAACTTGGACAAATGGACACAGTGGTGAGATTTTGGAGAGAACAGAGGTGCCAGGTTACAACTACATAGGTATTTCAGCTCAGTATTTTTGAATCTTGCTAAAGCTGAAGATCTGCTGAAAGCATTCACAGAGACACTGTCTGAAATAAATTTGTGCAAAGTTCTACAAATTTCAATGGATGGTCCCAGTGTGAACTTAAAGTTCCACCGTGATCTCTGTGCAGCATTATCATCAGACCGAGAGGCTTGTCAGCTGCTTGACATTAGTACCTGTGGTCTTCGCAGTATTCATGGAGCTTTCAAAACTGGTATTAAAGCCACTAACTGGGACATAGTTGATTTCTTGCTGTTACTGTATACACTTTTCAGGGATATGCCAGCCAGATGAGGGGATTTCTCAGGTTCAAAGATTTTTCCTCTTAAAGTTTTGCAGTATTCGCTGGATTGAAAACTGTAAAGTAGCAAACAGGACTTTTCAAATTCTTACCATGGTACGAAAGCATGTTGATGCTGTAGCCAAAGATTCCAAGTTTTAAATGCAAAATGCAAAACCTTTTTCACTGTATCTTCATCATTGAAGGATAATCTATTGGCTTCCAAACTGGCATTTTTTGTCTCAATGGCTTCTGAAGTTGAACAATTTTTAACAAATTTCAGGTTAACTCTCCTTTGGCACCCTTTCTATATGAATCATTCAGCAAAATTTTGAAAAATGTATTGTCAAGATTTGTTAAAGATGAAATAGTTAGTGGAACAAAGTCAGTAACTGGGAGTATGATTTCAGGTGACAAAATGTACTCAACGCCAAAGATGTCAACCTAGGTTTTGAAACTCATGAAGCTTTGTGCAAAATAAAGTCAAAGAGGTTGACATTCTTATGTTTTATCAACATTGCAAATCTTGTCTTCAGAAAATGTGCCTGAAATTTTTGGAAAGGTTTCCTCTTATCCATGCCTTTATTAAAGGAATTTCTTGTCTAGATCCTGATGTTGCACTGCACACAAACATCCATGAGAAGTGACTGGAAATTGCTCTCCAACATCTCGTTCAGAAAAATGCATTAATGGTTCGGAGACTGTATTCAGAGACTGTTTAAATCTATTTCCAAAAATGTATCTTACAAAAAAAACTATGAAGCCGTTTTCAAGAGAAAGTTATCGTTTGGACAACCTGTGGATGAAAGCGTTATCAGCATCCAATGAAAAAACAATAACTTGCAGCATTTGTGAAGAAAGTTCTTATACTTTCACATGGAAATGCTTCTTTGGAAAGAGGATTTTCTGTTAATATGAACTGTTGTGGTTCAGTTTCTGTAACCTGGGATTGTGTCAGGTGCTGGTTGTGGACGTAGGGCTGGGTCTTAGTAGTTTATGTGAGGGGTGCTCCATTATAGGGCTGGGTCTTAGTAGTTTATGTGAGGGGTGCTCCATTCGTCTGAGCTGCACCTGCCCCTTTTGACTTCAGACCCGCTACTCCACTGGCCATTGGGGGGTAGTGTCGGCGCAGGGAGGGGGGCGATGGTGTTTGCTGGGCGAGGAGAGGTCACTCTCGTGTCAGGTGTGAGGGAGATTGGTAGTGCTTTGAAGCCAAGAGTTCGCAGAGGGCAGCCCTAGTCAGCTGGGTCAGCTGGACAAGTTGTGATCGGAGGGGTGCCCGGATAATCCCCTGGGAAGTGAAGGGACAGGATTAGTGTTGGAGTGAGCGGGAACTCGCGGAAATGGCTGTAAGTTGAGCAGCTGTAAGGATTTTTCATCGAGATGGCAAGTCTGTAAGTGGGGAGCAGAAATCATTTCATCTCGTCCGATGGGGCATTTATCACTGCAGTGGTGAATGTTGGACCGATTGCCTGCAAAAAGTCATGTGCACGAAGCAAGTAGTGAAATGGTCAACTGCTATGGAGTTTAAGCTGTATTGAGGGAAATTGGGGCACGTCGGGAGCGAAACAAAAAACAGTTCGCGAAGAAAAAGTTCCTTGCCTACGGGGTTGCCTTGACGGAAGTTTTGACGGACTGTTTGCTCAGTGGTTTTATGCTCGTAAACTTGATGTAAATAAATTGGAGGGCCTTAGGAGACTTGTGAAGTAAACTTTGAAAGGAGGGTGAATTACTTTCATAAGGATGTTGTAAGATGGTCAGCCATGGATCAGTGTGCTCGTTATTGTTTTGTAAACCATGTCAATGTATAATGTTTATGTAACTGAGTTGATGAAAAGACTCTGAGGTGAAGGTAAAGTGGACACAATTAAATGGGATGTGACACATATTAGCGACAGATTGAATGTTAAGCAATTAGATATACAAACAATTGCTGGCATTGCAAGTAACACTAGGCTAGAACACCTTTGGTTAGAAGTTGCACACAAATATCAAGAACTTGCAGTAGGCGTGCTATACAAACCACCAGACATCTCATACAAAGAGCTAGATCAACTTGAAAATGTTATGGAGTCCTTAGTCCATTTGTATGATAATATTATTAACTTAGGAAACTTTAATATTAATATGCTTAAACCTACTTGTGACGTCAAATACAGTAAAACCCTGTTAAGACGTTTTTGAAGGGACTTTACACCACAAACTTCTTAGCTGGGAAAACATCTTAAATGGGAAAACTGATTTTAAAACTTAAGTCGTTATTTTTGTGGGTGCAGTCTACATTAAATTTTATTTCGAAGTCGCAAGGACTATTTAATGTACAGTAAAATCCCTTATTTACACTTTTCAGGGGGACAGAGCGAACAAGTGTAAATAGTGGGAAGGTTAAATTAAGGTAAATCTCTTAAAACTCATTCAGCTTACCTCATTTAATGATTTTGTTTTCATGTTTAAAAAACTCTCTTCAGGTAAAATCGAAGTGATAGTATCCATGCAAACAATGCATTTATCATATTTTGTAACATAAAACTTGGTATAGTTTAAGTTACTAATATTGGAATTAAATATACTGTTATGGGAAGATTCATGGTACATGCACTTGCCGTTTGGTTATCACTGTTCAGCATTTTACAAATTTTCTGCAATGCTATCGCGAATTTAGACAGTTACAGTACGCATTTGAAAGGAGTGGAAAGTTCTTTACTCAGGTCAACAAATGTTTCCACGAACTCGTCACACTTCTCCATGATCGATTGTTTTATCGATAATGCCTACTTTTTTTATTATATTGCCGTTATACAACCATCTAAACACGCTGCACTAAAATGGAAATGGCTTTAAAATACATCTTTTCATAATGTAACATTTTCAAACACGTTTCGCAAAGTTTAGGTTAGTTATCGTTTCGTAAACAAAGACAAACGAACGCACGTAAAAAGATCATTGTTGCCAACGTAGGTACAGCGATCGATAGCGTTCTTATAATAGATAGTGCTAGCGGTGGCAATTCTCTTGCCGCCATCTTGAATTTATTGTGCCGTGAGCGCAAGCATTACACACTATCACGGTCAATCTGCTACGGGTTTGCACGTGATCACCAA
>PNEQ01000893.1:0-11685 GCA_003012365.1 Medauroidea extradentata
CACGTGATCGGGAAAAATGGCGCTTAACTTCCCTGCAGGTCTCAAAATTACAACAACGATGCCGTGAAAATAAAAATAACATTACATTTATACCTTTTCATAACAAGAATACACTTCAATTATTTACAGAGATCTTTTATGCATTTAAAAACGTGTCTATTATTATTTTACGTCCGTTTTGCCGTATTTCAGTCCTGGCATTGGCAACTGTGGTTACTATTTACAAAACACGTGGCACATATTTATAACCTTAAATTTATACATCTCGGGACGTTATTAAGACATCAGGTAAGTACAAAAACATCATAACCCTTCTTATATTTACAAAATATGGCATCGGAAAATTACGTTAACATAGGCGATACCTGAGGTGCACTAGTGAGGCTTAACCTCCAAAAGGGACAAGCTCGGGAGGAGAGCGTTATATTAAATAACATAGCGGTGGGGCGTCAACTTTGTAAAATTTAAGTGTTCTAGTTTCTATATTTTTTACTTATACTATGTATTTTCTTGTTTAAGTAGTTTACCGATTAATTTATTGTTGCTTATTATATATATGTAGTGTGTTCCCAGGCCTTTATGATCGTTAGTAACTTGCATTAGGCCTACCCTTTCGTCACATTGCAGTTTAACTTTAATAGTTTTCTGTCTCCGAAAAGTTAATAATTTGTTCATAGCTGTAGCATCTGGAGTAATTTGACAGGTAAAAAAGCCAAGGTATACTTAAAATAAATTGTAACTTATGACTTTATGCAAATCACATGTAGCTTCCCCCTAACCAACAACAAACTTAGTCCAAATCTAAATTAATTTTTGGTGGTAAAGTACCGTAAGTTAAGCCCTATCTGTGCTTTTCTATTTCCGGTTTGAAGTGTGTCGATAAACATTTTCAATGCAATATATTGTGTCTTTTTTAGGCTTGTAAGACATATTAAACATATTTTTGAATCATGCTGTGCAACTGACTTTGTAAAAAGAGATTGGGGTATCCATGCTAAATAAACCTTACTCGAAAAATGTCACAAATTTTTTATCTTGAGATACGCTTTCTTAAACTTTTCCTTACATAAAATTTGATCTAAAACATTTTTTATATACTACTTCTACCAGGAAAACTGCTAAAATAGCACCATTTTGCACCTATAAATTCAAATTTTTCCGGGGAAGGGCCCCCGTACCCCCCGCTTTAAGGTCGGGGATGGGTGAATCTTGGGGCCAGGCAATAGCTTACCCACACAAATACTCCACCACACGCCACTGTTCCTAAAAGTACTTTGGAAAATAAAGTAAACTTAATTTGGAAATACTACAGGATTTTACAGGATTTTTTAATGCTAACTACAGGATTTTGAAAATGAACTTGGTGGCAGCCCTGCTCTATACCATTGAGTTCACAAAAATTCTCAAATTCTTCTGAAACAAAATTACTGCCATCATCTGTGACAAAGATCTTAGATAGCCCATACCTAGAAAATATCTCTCTCAACCTTTCAATACACAAGTCCGAAGCTAGGGACCTCATCTGAAACACCTCTATTCACTTTGAAAATTAATTGGTAAGAATTAGGAAGTGCATTCCCTTCACAGGTCCTAAATAATCCAAATGTACCTTCTCAAACACTTCCTTGCACTCTGGCCATTGAACATCACCCACCTTGCGAGGATCTGTTCTCGCATACATACACACCTCACATGACCTCACAAAGTCCTCCAAATCTCTATTCAAGTTGGACCACCAAAAGTAAGACTGACAAAAATTTTCAACTTTACCATACCTAGGTGCACAGAATGTACCTATTCCAGCATCCTTGTCTGAAAACTCTTAGGAATGATCATCCTATACTCCCACACCAATAATCCCGGTTCGAACGAACATTCCTCCCTTTGTGGAAGTGTGGTTTTAAAGTCTCTGCCACTGTGCGTGGCCACCCTTGTTGCACATGCGTTACCACTACGCCCAGGATAGCATCTGCTTCTGTTACCTGCCTGATAACCATCGTGTCAATCGCGGCAACCTGTCTCCCCCTTTAATGGCTTGATTTGGTTAACCTCTACCTCATCCGTCCACGGCAACCTCGTCAATCCATCTGCAACATTGCAGGTTCACTTTACATGCGTGGAAGTGTAACTGAACCCTGATCAAAAGAATCTTCGGATTCTCCCTGCAGCCATTGTGGGAATACCCTTGTTCTCACCAAACAGAGCTACCAAAGGCTTATGGTCGGATTCCAGAATAAACTGCCTTCCCATTAAATACTGTGAGAATTTTTGACGCCACAGTATAAAGCCAACACCGCCTTATGAACAACTGAATAGTTGTTTTCTGCTTTAGACAAAATCCTAGATGTAAAGCAAATTGGTTTTTCCACACCACTAGAAAACATATGCATCAATACTGCTGCAATACCCTTAGCAGATGCATCACACGTTACCTTAACTGTCGGGTTTGAATCGTAACAAACCAACACTTGGGGAGACAAGACAGCAGCCGTAACCTTGACAAAAAGACTCTTGGTCCACGCAAACTTACAATCCTTTTACAACAACGCTAACAATGGGCACAAAATGGTTGAAAAATGAGATATAAATTTCTGATAGTAACTCACAGTCCCCAAAAATGCTCTTAATGACTCCACATCAACTGGACAAGGTGCATCACTAAAAGCCCTTATCTTGTTGGGATCTTTCCTGATACCTTCCTTGTCAATAACATGACCCAAATATTGCAACTCCTTCCCGAAAAAATTACATTAGCTACAATTCGCCTTAAACCCGACCTCCTTCAGCTTCAGAAAAACCTGTGTTAAGTTGTCCACATGCTCAGCCTCAGTGGCACCAGTCACAACAATATCATGTAGAAAGGAGACAGTGCCCTTACATCCCAGCAACACCTTTTCAATAATTCTCTGAAATACGACACAAGCTGTTTCACACCGAAAGGCAATCTACTTACAATAAAAATGCCCTTGTGTGTGCTATGTGACAATAGTTTGCTAGTCTCCTCAGTTACACACAATTGGTTGTAGGCATTAATTGGACAAATCTATTTTCGAAAAATATTCTTCGCCTTGTAACGTCACAAAAAGTTTCTCGATTTTAGGTATGGGGTAAACAACTTTTTCAACAA
Source organism: Medauroidea extradentata (assembly GCA_003012365.1). Lineage (NCBI taxonomy): Eukaryota > Metazoa > Arthropoda > Insecta > Phasmatodea > Phasmatidae > Medauroidea > Medauroidea extradentata. The sequence continues at coordinate 3,128 of PNEQ01000893.1, forward strand.
AATTACTAACTGTTATTTTGTAATCTGCACACACACTAATATTACCATCTGATTTGACAACAGGCACGAAAGGTGTACCTCACTCAGCCGTATCTACTTTACGAAATGATATTTTCCCTCTCATCTCTAATCTCTCAAGTTCTTGATCAACCATTTCCTGAAAAGCATAAGGAACTGTTGTTCGTTTAAAAAAAATTGGCTTTTAACTCTATCTCACCATATTTGTTTGTGCCTTTTTGGCCATTAAATAATTCACTAAATTCCTCTAACAACTTACAGCACAAATCCTTGGGTGGTACACTGACCTCATTAACACTACAGTAAGCAATACAGTAAACACCCGATCTAACAACATAGGCGATCTAACGACACAATTTCCAGGAACCGTGGAAAAATTAATATTTTTTAAATTTATCAAAGCTAATAAAAGTGAAATAGATCACAGTAAAATGTTAATTAAAAATAATTATGTGTACATTAAATAATAACATAATGCAGTTATCATAAATTAGTAATATGCAGCTGTGAAACAAAAAAAAAAACTGTTTCAAAAGATAGAAACTTTGGCTGGAATATAGTTGAAGCACGCGCCAGGTGCGTAGGCTGCCCGCGCAACACCGACATGTGAGACGTGGTGACTAACGCTGCCTTACCTCCTAATGCTCCTCCTCACTTTTCCACGCACCCTCCTGCCTGAACTTCCCTCTCACATTCATCCATGTGTCCTTACCTCAGCTATGCAGTTCGATATGCGATGTGGCATAGCAATGGTAATTTACAACCTTTTTTGAGGAACTGTGAAAAATTTCTGGTCAAAAAATTGAAAATTTAAGGAAAATCATCTGTGTTGCAATTTCCTTTGTGAGTGCTGTGCTGTAAGAAACACACTGCTAAACATAGATACAATCCCTCCTGACTGTCCACGCCAGCCAATAAACATTCACCCCCCCCCTCCCTGCCTGACGAACAAGTCAGATTGTGCTTGCATGCGTGCGCATGAACTGCCGACTGTCTGATACTGTAGTCACGTGCAACTAGCATCCTGTCTTGGCACAAAGCACAGCCACGTGTTCGTTTTTCCTCTCCCACTCTGCGACTCTCTTCCATGTTTCTGTGTCTTGTGATAGCCCAGGGGGATGGGGGTTGAAGAGACAACACAGTTTTTTTCCGCCCTAATTACAGCATGGCAAAAAAAAAAAAAAAAGACCAGCAGTCCGTAAAAAAAATCCAGTGTTATCTCATCTTTTTTCTCTAGCTGCAGAATTGAGCTCGGCTTGACCTTGACAAATTCGGCTGTATTATTGATCACTCGTCATGTGGCTATGAAAGTGCTGCGGCATAAAAAAAACAGCCTATGACGCAAGTCGCAAACACAACAGCCCCGTCGCCGTGTGCGCCATGTGGGCTGATAAGGTTTTTGTTTTATGCTCACTCGACAGTGGAGCAATAAGAGCGACTGCAGCCAGCACGCAGAGAGCCATTTCATCTCTATTTGCAGTACAGAACATTAAACTGGTGCGTTGTGCATAGTTTTGTGATTTTTCCAATAGGCATACAACTTTTAGCGACGAGTAATTCACTCGTTATTTTATACGTGACAGCACCTTGAAAAGTCCGTTTTTTACCCTTTTGAGTGGCTCTAAATTCACGTTCATAATGGGCATTAGAGTTTTTACAAAATACAAACTTTTTTTAATGTTTGTTCTTTAATATGCACGTTTATTAGTATCGCGTAAATGCTTATAATGGCGACAGGCTGTAACAGTTCTTGCGCAGTTAAAAAAAGACTCAATGGCTGTACCGGAAGGTTTAAAAATCGTTGCAGTATACATTCACGTAAATAATACGAATTGTTCTGTTGTGGTCTGAATGTGCTTCGCGCGAGACAAGCACGATGAATCACGTGCGCACAAGCTGCCCGGAGCAGTGTTGCCAACCTTCGTGTGAATTATTCTGGTACACACACTTCAAAATTCGGGTACACTCAGGTATGGTCGCGTTTAAATTCGGGTACTTTTACAGGTACCTTCAAAATACAGTAATCTGTCTTTTTAAGTATTAACACTTAATAATCTCTACAAAGCTTTTTCTAAACTACTTGCCCACAACACCTCTCGTATCTCGTATGAATAACACTCACAACTGCCTGTTGCTACCCTTTGCTTATGTCTGACTCTGAAACACAGCGACGGCTGGGATCGGAGAACATTTAACCCAGGAAACAGGGGTTCCCTGTTTGCTGTCAGTATGTAGAGCAGGGAATAAATACCCTCCTCTTTCTGCTTGTTCTTGTTGTTACAATAAAATCTGTCGGCATCTTATTTATTATTTTTTTAATTTTTCAATTGGCCATGATAATGCTTAATATATGTATATTTTCAGAAATTCTGAATATAACATATCTGCTATTTTTTTATATTCTTTCGTAAGCTTTGCTTTTCAAAAGAAAACTTTTTTTTAACATTTGACTATTTTCATATCACGAGACAAACTCGTGAAAAAATCATACTAATGATGAAGTCAATTTATTCGAAATGCCATTCTACGCCCCATCACAGACCAAATTACGAAACTTTATGTAAACCAAAAGTTATTGCAAAATGTGTAGTATTCAAATATGGCGGCGAATGTTTCCCTTTAAATATGCACCCTCACAAATGTAATTTGAAACAAAATTAAGTTACAGTAACAAAAATTAAATATCTTAAAACTAAACAATTAATATGGGGCTATTCATCACAACAAATTCGGGTAAATTTGCTTACCGTAGCCAGTACTGTCGGGTACAGGGTACAGACAGCACAATTCTGGTACTTGTACCCGAATTCGGGTACGGTTGGCAACACTGGCCCGGAGGCAAGCCAAGGCCAGCGGCCCGGCCACTCCCCTCCCCCATCCTACACAACAAGACTGAGCGCGCCGCTCTGTCACGCACATCACGGTGGGGATTGTGGGGTACCATTTTATTTGGAAGACACCTTTTCATCGTACTAAAATATAATTTCAATGAATACTTTTTTTAAGTCGGTAATTGTTCTACATAAATTTTAGAAAAAAAAAACACACAATTTTTTTTTATTTGGTGGGGAGGGGGTCAAAGTTTAGTTACCTCGGGACTAACGACATCGACGATCTAATGACACAATTTCCTGGCACCGTGCAATGTCGTTAGATCAAGGGTTTTACTGTACTATCAACTCAAGAGACATAACGATATCTCGACCCAACAGAGGGGCTCCCTTGATCTCAACAACCAATCTACCTTGAACACATCTATCCTTATACTCTAGATCAATATTCATTTCACCTATAAGGTCCAGGATTTCAAGCCAGGATTCGAACCTGGGTCCTCCCAAATGTGAGTCCCATGTGCAACAGTTGGGTCACATAATTCGGGTCAGCGTATTATTTATCATTTATAAGCCATCATAGAAGCTTTTTAATGCACAGAAAAATGAACAAATGTTTTGAAAAGTTTGCAACTGTTTCACAGTTCACATCCAACAAATGACTTAACCTTGTTTCAAAGTCAACTGTCCTTGTAAACAACAAAAGATGGAAGACAGACGGAACCTAAAAGAACAAGAATTCTGGTGAAGATGAAATGAAATTTGGATGTGTCAGAAAGCCATTTGTAGTAACAGAACTATTTCTTAAAGTATTATAACAAGAAAGATTAGGGAAAGGAATTTTGTATAGCTTTTCAGCGACTTCCACAACAGTCCGACTTAGACAACCTTAGAAAATAATGAAATCTTGGTATTTTCACCTGTAAGCATAGTAACACACCGATTTTACAACCATGGATTATAAAACTGCAGCTATTTTACAATTACTGTACTGTATTGGGAACCTTTAGTAAAAAAAAACTACAAAAGCCAAAATGAAACCAGTTGCAATCAAATGGTAGTACATACTTAGAAATACACACATCTGTCTACACAGCAAAACCACACAAAGAAGTTTTACCGTTACATCAATTGATAAGCCACAGTAACACAAAAAATATTACCAAAAAAATTTTAAATGTTCAGTTTGCGATGCTTCTGCCACCCAAGTGACCACTCAGTGTTTGGTACACAGAAGTTTGCTGTGTGTATGTATTCTAATTCAATTTTATTTATACACTGCAGGTGACTATACAGTATAGACCTAATTAACTGTAAAACTTTGCACCAGTCAAGGTTTCAATATTTATAACAGTAAAGGAAGGGCAAGGGTAACAGTTTACTTGGAAGGTATGTAACTGTCAAAATAAATCAATATTCCCCATAACATATTTGTTTCAAGCCATTGAAAATGAAATATGGACTTAAGGCATTAAAAAATTTTTTAAAAATTACTTCATTATTCTGGGGAAAAAAATCAGTTACTTTCAATATTATGACAGTATTCTTGGGAGCAGCGGACAGTCATAAATTTGAGCTTCTACTGTATGTAAGTATCTTTGCACTTGGTACAAAACATTAACACTGTATTGACAAGTGTGCGAAGAAACTGGAACAATAACAGCCACTGAGCTACTCAGCCAGCCGTGAAAAACCTAAACAATCTAATGTACAATTGGACAGAGTTACGCAGAATGGAACCAATCCACTAAATAATTTATTTTGGGATAATCATACCAAGTAAAAGAAGAAGGTATGAAAAATCTCCTAGAAAAAGAACATGTGTTAAATCAAACTCCATCCAATTGTGTTGTCTACTACCGTATTCGCCCATGTACCCCGCGCACCCATGTAAGCCGCGCACCCCTGTTTTCAATGACAAATTTGGGGAAAAAAATTTTTTTCAAAAAATAAATTTTTTGGGATAGAAAAATTTTATTATGGAGCAAACAATCAAACAAACAAAAATTATGCTCACCTACTATATTTATTTGTATATAGCAGCCACTTCTTTAAAATAAATCAATGCCTCATAAATGGGGCGGATGTTAATGCACGGAACTGAGTTTGCCGCAACGAGATATTGACATGCGCTTTTTTGCTTCCAAGTGGCAAGCGCTGCATGCCAGCAACACGGCACCAGCCAGTGTCTGTGTGTGTGTATGTGGGCGCGCTCGGACACGTGAGTAAGCGAGCGAGCGGAAGTTGTCAAGGTCAACTGGTACAGTCGCAGCACAAAAGCAATACAAACATTCGACGTGTATCACCACTTCACGAGACGTTTTCAGTGAATAAAAAAGCTTAGCTCTGCATGTATCACTCACAATAAATACAGCTATGTACAAATGGATTCTGTAGATGAAAAGTCGGGGAAAAAAATATAAAGTCTTTGGTATAATTAAAAAAAAAGTCTTTAAACTGGTACGCTATCGTCGTCATTGCTGCTGTCCCCGTCTATTTCGTCAGGACTATCCTCGGAAACTGCGTCACTCTCCCAAACATTATCATCTTCGCTTCCGTCGAGCGTATTACTAATGCAGCATTTGCGGAAACTTTTGAGAACAAGATCTTCTGGGATTAGAGCCCACGCTGTCTTTATCCACCCACAAAGCTGCGCAAGAGACGGTTTCTGCAGTCTGCCTGTGGGAGTGTAGGTGTGCTCCGCACTTGCCATCCATTCCGTATAAAGCCTTTTTAAATGTTCTTTAAACGGCCGGTTTACGCACACATCTAGGGACTGGAGAATCGAGGTCATGCCACCCGGGATTATTACCTAGTCGGTGTTTCCTTCCTGTAGACGTTTTTGACATTATCAGTCAGGTGGCCACGATAACTGTCCAGAACCAACATACTTCTTTGTCGCAGTAGGGCTCCTGGCCGGCGTTCCCACACACACTTCAACCACTCAACTACTAAAGTGTTGTCCATCCAGCCTTTTTCATGCGCCCTAACAAAAATTTCGGCCGCTATTTTCTAATTTTTCGGTATCAATTTACGCTTGAAAATCACAAAAGGAGGAAGCTTCTTCCCGTCCGCTAGCATAGTAAGCATGACGGTGCACCACTGCTTTTCATTGCCACCTGTTCTTACTTGCACAGATTTTGAGCCACGTGCCTCAACTGTTGTATCAGACGGCATTTCAAAATAGACGGGGGTCTGATCGGCATTTCCCATTTGCCCCAGTAGGTACGAGTGCTTCTGCCGCAAGAGAATAACGTGACGTTGATACTAAACCAACTTGTCATTATAGGCATCGGGAAGTCGCTGGCAGTCGTTTTCCATTGCACAGATAAGCCATTCCGTCTGTAGAATTGGTAAATACAGTTCTTGCTAGCCTTGAACTCAGGATTTACACCCAATTCTCGGGCAATTTTCAAGGCCTCCAATTGACACATGTCAGTAGAAACGGCATATCCAAACTGTTGTAATGCAGTTATGTATGCAACTAATCTTTCTTTAGTTTTTGTCCCCCTGAAGGCCCTCCTGTTCACATTGCTTTCCTGCAACTTGTTTCTCATTTTCCGCCAGTCTCTGATACACGACTCCGCAATGCCGTACTTACGGCCTGCCGCGCAATTTCCTAACTCTTCTGCTTCTTTTATCACCTTCAGTTTCTCTCCCACTGTAAATGAACGCAATCGTTTTGACATTTTTATTGCCCGAACTATCAACGTAAACACTACGATAACTGTACGCTAATCAGTTACACGCAGAGAACACTATTAGCTGCACACGTGAGTTCGTAAGTTATCCGCGATCATTCGTCTAGACATCCACATTCCACCGCCGCACCAACCCCGCAGCGTTGCCAAGCCTCCCTCCCGCACGTGCGCACGGACTTCAAACTTAAATTACCCATGTAAGCAGCGCTGCCTCATTTTGGGCATTCTAATTTGGGAAAAAAGGTGCGCAGGGTACATGGGCGAATATGGTAATCATAATTATAATAAAAGTGTTTGAAATGTGTGAAAATATGATATACTATACTTGTACATTAACATGCCCTTGTTAAAAGATAAATGGGCAAATAAATGTGTACTTGAAAATGACAGATATAAAAGAGCTAAATGTTGTGCATGTACAATATCAATGTGCCTGGCTGTTAACATCTAATGAAAATAGGTAAGAGTGAATGTGAAAAATTCTACTGCTCTTTTAAGAGGTCTAGCGTACTAATAAACACTATGAATGAATAGAAGTATGACTTTCATGTTTGTCAATTTTCTATGTTCTATAAGTATTAAAGGACTGTTTTGTGAAAACACTGCAAAAAGCTGTGGAGATGACACTGATGTTGAGAATTATGTACTTTGAGTGCATTTTTTTTAGTAATGAAGTTAGAAAAGTGATACATATTTATAAAAGTCGTTATGCACGTGGCACATTTTCTTGCCATTATCTATGCACCTACAGAGTTGGGCACACCTAAAATTGTAAATACAAACGTTGAAAATAGGAAGAGATATTTTTAAAAAAATTGTACGTAAACTTTTTCTTTAATGTGGACTCTAAGTTTTAATGTCAAAATCTCATTCGGACTATCATTTTCCGAGACCATGGCTTTGGCAAAGCTTTAAGTTTGGAGGTTAATATAATTTTGATCACAAGGCTACCAAAATATGTTTATAAATTTTCTTGCGAGTACTGTACAAACATGTTTTGTAAATGTCTGAACTGAAACTTCTTAACAATACAGGCCTACTGGAAAACGTTTTGAATCATGAGTCACCCCTCAACATGCAAACCATAATTCAGTGATGATACACCAAAAAACTCTACAAGTAAGTACCAGAGAAAGAGAGAGGGAGAGGGAGAGAGAAAGATAATAAGAGCAAGAGAGACTCACCAAGACTGCAGCCTGACGTGTTGCCCAGAGGAGTGGCCACAGTGAGCTCGCGGCCCTCTTGTCTTAACCCACTGTCCTTGTGACCACTTTTCGCTGCCCCAGAAAACAACTGGGCAGCCCTGCACACACCACACACCCATCATCACATAACTTAACCGCACACCATGATGGTACGCAAGTGGCTAGAACACTAGCGTGGTTAACAATTCTGCCGTGCCTTGAATACTATGTTTGCCTAAAAGCTGTAAAATGAAACCAAATTTCACACAAGAAAAATATAAATACTTTAATATATAGTATAATATTCACTACAAAAAGTACATAAACTGTACTTATAAATATTGTGAGGCGGTCTTCCCACAACTTAGGCATTATTTATTTCCTGTAATTTTTTTTTTATTTTGTTTATTTTCTCACGTTTAATTTATTGAAATTGTTACTATCTATTTAATTACCGGTATTTCAGGTATTGTTGGCAGGAGTTTGGTAAGGTAATGTTTGGCCTTTTATCTGTATTGAGACAAATATTATATATTGTCTGGTAGTATGTTTTGTTATGTAATATATGCTTTGTACCTTTTCCGCTGGGAGGCGTTTTGATTATGGTGAGGGTAGATTGCGCGCGCAGCTGGTGCGCGATAGACGAGGAGTGTGGAAGTGTGCCGCGCCAGACAGACGGATGTTCGACGGGTAACGAGGCAGTTGACCCGAGGTGTTGAGAAGGAAGCCTCGATGTGGAACTGAATATAACACCACACCAGCGGCATAATGAATAGTGAATTTTCAGCTGAGGTTTGCTGAATGGTTTGCTCTGCTTTAAGACT
>PNEQ01000893.1:12685-26191 GCA_003012365.1 Medauroidea extradentata
TATAGTGCGCGAGCTGCAGACTTTAACTTTGTCCGTCCTCCCCAGCGTCGTTTATATTGTGTTTAAAGCAAATATATGGTTCCTTACCACAAAACATGTCTGAACATTGTGATACCTCCCTTTTTTGAATTATGTTTAACTCTGCTGTCTCCCTAATTAGCTCAGAGAGAGGCAGAGTCGTTACCACCCGAATTCATACCAAACGGGGTGTTTCAGTATCAGTACAGAAATTGTTCTATTTTTATTTTTAATTTGGTTTATTTAGGCTGAGGATACTTTGTATTTTAATTTTAGTTTATCATCATCATTTGCAGCAATTTATTTATTGAACTGTATTACTGTACTTTAATTCCAGGTTGGGTGAACTGTTGGCAAGTTTAATTTGATGGCACAGGTGTGCCTACCCAGTTCCTGGAGTGGCTAAATTTAGATCTCAACAGTATTTTATTACTGCTATTATTTTTCACTGGAGTGCACGCGCGTGCCTGCTCGTCGAGTGTGCAAGAGACACAGTGACATATTTGCGCGGGCCGGCGTGGGCCAATGAAAAGACATGCCGTTTAAAATTATTAAAGTTTTTGTTGTAATTTAAAATGTTATGATTTTCAGAGCAATATTTTTCACTTCAGAGACTGTTTAAAAGTATGTATACAGATTGTATCTGTTCATTATATTGACGCATCGCCACTGCGTCCTTATAGATATCCATGTTAAAGCTCGCCTCCCTTCTAGGTTACCTTGTCTATGATATTTGTAGGGTAGGCCTAGCGTAACCACGTGTTGCCGATTTTGAGTTATGAACATTTTATTACGCTGTTTGCACATATTGTAGAGTAAATTAAAATATTTACTGTGATAATTTTTTTGTAAAAAGGACTCGCTCACCTTTTAGAATTGTATCACATAATATTTATTTGTTTACCGTCGCAGCCATGATGCCAAAACCACGTGCACGGACTTTGTGAAGTGTATGAGAATTATGCACGGCAAAGTTACTTGTTATAAATAGGGCACCCTGAAAACGGTAAATAAAATCTCAAAATTTCATCACAAAAACTTGGCAAAAACGGTGCTAAAATTGCTTAAAAAACTGTATAGCGGTGTTAAAAAGCGATATTAAAAATGCTTGGAAATATAACAAAGAGTTGATAAAAATTGCTGAAGGAATCAAAAGCAGTTCTATATACTACTGAAATGCCCTACAAAATTATGCACTTTGTAGTTTCTAAAATTAAGCCCGTAAAAGTTCTATGTATGTTAAAAACAGTTCAATGTCTTTTTGTATTATTTGAAAAACTAGACAAGAAAGGGTGCTAAATATCTTCAAATTAGGTAAGACACGCATGAAATAATTCACAAACACTGTAAATAAAACTATTCTACCATAAAACACAAACATTTTCTGTCAAAAATAGAACTAAGTATTTGCACCAAAATACTTGGAAAGCATTAGCTGAATATTGCAGGTTTTTAAACCAGTCTGCAGATCACTAAGGATACGTCCATAGGCAGAAAACACCCGCTCATAAAATATGAAGAAGCCATCATTTTTAAATTCCCGCTCTCATTCGTACAATGATAGAACTTTCTGCATCTTAACTACCAAGTTACTAAATAACAAACACCGTCACCAACAACAACACAGTGATTGTGATCGTGCTTGCAATGAAAACAAGTCAAAGAAGGCCTACCAACTTGCAAGTTAATACAAACAAAGTCTACAAAAAGAGGATACTATGTCCATGGCATGAAAAGTAGTTTTCCGTCGTGTATGGGATTTCCTGCACTTTTTACTCCGTAGAGAAGTGAAGATGACGTGGCAACCATGAAATGATCTACATATCTTGCAACATTGCTGTGCACACTTTTGTTTATCTTTCTTCTTCGTTCGTTCTAAATTAGGTTGCAAGTTGCCAAGCGGCACACAAACTGCCACATTCAATACGTTTACGTTATTCTAACAGCCATTACTTTTACCGACGTAAACGTACTAACTGTCTATTATTATTTTTTTATGTTTCGCAAAGTGTTTTTGAAGTGACAAATGTGAAATGTTCCCTTCATTTGAACCAGAAAAAACAGTAAAGCGCCTTTTGTTTTTTTACTTCTAATCGGAGATCAGCCATATATTTATTTTTTTCCTGTTGTCGAGGTTTGTCTTCGCAATGTACAGTACTAAATATTACGTAGTTTTAACATTAAATGGCTACATTTCGCGTAAAAACTTAACACTTTTGGGGTTTTAACATTAAATTTTGTGCTAAAATTCACTTTTACACCAATTTCGTGTGAAAACTGTAATTTATAACGATTTCGCGTTTATTGTCGTTTATTCGTGATTGCAAAAAGTGTAGGGCTCTAGTTATAAATAATGTTATTTAATATGCCAAAAATTTATTATAAATGTTTTGAATAAGTTTAACGGCAACACGTAATAAAATAATACTAGTGAGTGTGTTTTGTTTATGAGGCGAGCTAAACTATGTTTTTCATGTTGGTAACCCTGCAGAGCAGACAACTCCAGCGGCCATTTTGAAACCACCCGCCTAACGGGACTTCCACCCCCTCGGATGGGTAAAAAGGTGCCTCTCGCCAGCTAGAGATAAGTGATTCCTAGGGCCCGGCTCCTACCGGGTTGTGGTGGTAGCCTGCCACCTAAACCCTCCTACCCGGGGTTGTGGCGGTAACCTGTCACCTAAGCCCTAGCTCCTTCCTTATGGGTTGTGGCGGTAGCCTGCCACCTGAGCCCTCCTACCCAAACCTGCTCTAAAACTCCCGAGCGTCTAGGAACAACGTAGCGAGTCGAACACCCTAGCGTGCGCGTAACTTTGGGAATACACCCACTTGCGCTGTTGCTATCAGCCGCCACGAGGCGCGCCCACGGTATCTGCCGGAAAGCGGAAGTTAGACAGTCAGAGGCTCCCGCGAAGAGTGAATCCACGTGGCAAGAGTGCTAGTGTTATGTTAATCAGAATTGTAATTTTGTAAATATGTAAGTGGCGTATTGTAAAAATCAGTGCAGAGGAATTTTTGTGACCAGTGAAGAAATTGTACAGTGCTATTGTGAACTCGTGTAAAATCTAAATGTTCAATATACCAGTGAAACATACGCTATTGACTCATTCTTTTTTTTTATTTTATTAACTTAAATGTCTGAGCTAGAGATCTATATCTCCCCGGAAGAAGTTCGCAGTTTAGGGAGCCCCTGACAGCAGGCCGATAATGCAAGGTGCTTCCGTCGCCACGAAGCCAATTCCTTATCCAACTGGACTGATCCCGGAAATTTAAAGGTTACTAGGCCCCGCGTCTACCCTGCCCGAACTTAGTGCCCGGTACACATAGGCAACAAGTGGCCCCGCAGGCCCGAGCTCGCAAGCAGGTGCAACTAAGCAAAATATTGAAAGAGGTTCAATGTAATCAACTACCATTGCTGAGTCCCATAATGACTCCCCTGCGACCAGTACTCCTGCATCGGAGCATCTAGGAGATCATAGCTGAGGATCACCAGATGCCCAAGCGGACTGCTCCCATTTCTGAGCGAAAGAAGAAGCTGCTCAAACAGCTGTTTTAACAAAGGTGAGTGGACAACGACCATCCCCTTCCTCTGCTCACATGGAGAGCATCTAGTGCTGGCCCTACCAAGAGACACCACTCTCCCTGGGAGCACTAGCCTTTCATAGTCCACAGGAGGAGTCTCCTTGCTCTTCAAGCCAGCCAGGTCTAACCTTGCCTTACCTGTGGACCACCCTCACAAATTACCCAGTACAAACTAAAAACAGTTTACACAATGGCTGTAGTATGCTGTTTCCGAAATTAGAGAGTACCCCCTCCTTACTTTATTGTATACAACACACTAATTCAAATGAAAATTCTACGAAATGAAACTTAATTAGCTCTTTTTGTATCTACTGTGACGCGGCAGTTGTTGATGATGCAGGGGAATGACAAAAGGTTGGAATTGCTCCTATTTCCAGGCAACCACCTTTTATTAGCAGCAACAGTTGTACCAAGGATGAGTGATGATATTTACCACAGAACTTTTATTTGTTTTTGTTTAGGTGGTGGTGGTGGTGGTGGTGGTGGGGTTGTGGTGGTGGGGGGGGGGGGGGGGGGGCGACGACGAAATTGATGCCCAGCTAGCAGTGGTGTTATTCAGAGAGAATTAACAAAGAATAAATAAGAAAAAATATAAGCCTTTATCTTTTATTGATCTCTCATTGGTAGAACTTTACAACTGACACTAGCGGCTATAGGTACATTCCGACACAATGCCAAAGTTTCCTGGCTGTTAATGTCGCGAGTGTTCGCCCAGGTTTATATCACACCTATTGGATTTAACAAAATACTGTGACTTGCTGTCGTTTGCACTCAATCAAGAAACATACCCCGAAAGTGTCACATCTTTACTTATTAAGAACTGTGCTGTTACAAGCACCTACAACTTGATACAAAAACATGAGAAATTGCCTCTAAAAGCCCGTTCTACTGGCAAATCCGTTCACTAGGCTTCACAGCCTCTCTCCAGCACGTAACATGTCCAATCCCTCCCATCATGACGCCTCGACTGATCAATTAGCCAGCCATCTCCCGGCGACCGTCCACAAGCTCCGATAGAATGCGGCTATTCTCTCCTGGGCGGAAACCCGTACTTACTCGGCCATGTGGTAGAGTGATACCACTGGATCCAAGTTGCTTGAAAAACTGGTTTACTGACAATTATATTGGAAAAAAAATTATGTAAGACACTTACTGACAAATTTGCACAACATCTTATCACACTTTAACAGTTAAATATTCATTATTTTCTTTAATTGGGGACATTCTGCGTCATCAAACTGTCGCTGAGCACCACCTTTCCAGTGTTGTTGCAAACGGCCCTACCACCCATGAAGATGGATCAAAGGCTCGCTGACCAAGCCACATGACGACACATCTCTGTACATTCCTCCAAGCGTCTGAACTCTGAAGAAAAAGTTACTTAGAAAAGTAGTTTAAAATTAAATTCTCTTTTTAAAACAAGTCTAAACACGATATAAATCAATTAAAATTGACCTGTAAAATTTACTAACTACTCTTAGACTTGCCTTAGCAGTTACATTTAAATTATGAATAAAATTTTTATGTTAATTTCTTTACTAGCATCCCCAATTAATATGTTGGATCCTGTAGTATAAATCCTCACATCTGATTGTAGCTAACAAAAAACATTTTTAATTGTTACAAACAAAAAAAGATTAATCATTATTATTATTGTTATTATGTATACTATAAAAATACTGAAATTACATAAGAAACTGAGTATGGGCTATGTACCAGTGCACATCACACTACCTGTTTCAGGTCTTCCTAGAGACCAGGTCCCTGGGCAGTTGCCACCTTGCTCTACCCTCTGTACGGGCCTGGACACAACAAGTAATGAACTCGATACGTTGAACTTTTATTGGCATGTCATAAAGATCAAAGATCAACATGAAATACTACGGTAAATGTCACACAGACCTACTCTATCTTAGCCACAATTTGGTAATGAAGGATGTGTCTTGTCTACATGAAAGACAAAAAAGAAAGTGTTCCCTCTCTTTCATTCCCCCCTTAAATTTTAGTATTTTTTTCTTCTTGCGAAAATTCCCAACAATATCAAAACATTGAAAAAATATGGAAAACTTTCAAATAGATAACCAATTACAGAGGAGACTCATTGAATCAGTCATGTTTCATTTTCACGCAACACGACTGTTTTTCATGGTCCCCTTAAATTGCCTATACTAACAATGTCAAAAAAAAAAAAACTGACATGCATCATTCCTAAAGTCATACATTTTCTGCATAAATTGTTCAAACGTTACAGCCAATGACAAAAACCGACATTTAAATTACACGTGTTATTTACGAACCTCAGCAATTACATTTACACACAAATTTCCTAGCCTCACAAATATGGATGACCATAATACTTTTAGTTTGTATTGATGGCCTAATTCACTGGTTTGTTTAAAATTTGAAATTATTTATCAACTGTAGTATAGGTTATGCATTATGTATTATAAACACAATTGCACAACAAACAGCAGACATACTGCCACAAATGTAAAATTAAAAAACAAAAATTTTGATACAAAACAAAAATAAAAATCAGTAAAGTGGGGAATTTTATTTTGCCACTTTGTGCACTTCAGAGTAAAACAGAACACAGCCATTACAAAATATCACTCAGTTATCCCAGGCTATATATCCACCTTGCATCTAAAAAGTGAACTGGGGTAATTTCTTGTGTGTGTTCGACCTCAAAGGCTAATTTGTGGTAATCTGTGGTGATTGTATTTGTTTCTGTCTACGTGTCTACAAGTACCGGAATGTGAGTACTTGTCGAATGTCCGTTTTAACAAGATGTACACAAATACAATTTTACTTTTTGAATACTGATTATTGGGTGACTAACACAGTAAGGGCTACCTTTACATATTTATTCCATAGAAAATTATCTCACATACTGTATTATAGCACTCACTCAAGATTACAGATAAAACAAAAAAAAAGTAAAAATATGAACTGGGAAGGAAATTAATCTGCATATGTGTTAGTTCTGGCAAGAGTGCATACCTGAAGTCTTGCGTGCTCGGCTGGAAGACGGGGAAGGGTACGGACTCAAGGGCACGGCAGCCACACTCTTCTGCCAGTAGATGGTAGTAGTCATAGTTTGCAGTACGGGCGGTGTAAGGGTCCTCCCGGGCTCCTTGCTTCCTGCCACAGTTGCATGCAGACACGTACCTTGCCCCACTGCTGTGCTCCATCAAAGGAAGCTGCGACGGGTCCCGGCTGCACACAATCATACATATACTACAGTATTTGGAACGGTCAGGCTAGTTGTCAGCCCTCCACTCAAAACATCTTACATTTGATCACTATTTAGTATAACACCGACTTTACAAGTACTGCATTTTATGAGGTCGTTCTCTGGCACTGCGAGATCTAGTAAAATCAATGTTCTACATTATTACATAAGTTGATCAAAATATTCTTTTTTGTAAACAATGACAATATAAATTACAGTAGAACCTCGATTATCCACGACTCGATTATCCGATTTGCAGATTATCCACAAATTGTTATCATGCAAATTAATTTTTACAATGTACTGTAACAGTTTCTTTAATGTGCCTGCAAAATTCTGGTAACTTCACTTCACAAGTTTCCATCTATATATTCATTTAAGCATTCACATTTGTGTTTATAATTATACAGTATAAAGTAAGGCACACTTGTTTTCAATGAACTGTCCTTTCCTGCGTGCTTGTCCACGTAAGCGGAGTGTACATTCCTACATGGCAGTGAGGCAACACCACACGTGCGCAGTGCGAAGCTTTGTTTAGAGTCCAGCATGCGTGCACACACGAAAGTTGATGGATTTAAGTGGTAGAATTTGGCGGACAGTAGCACTGTTGTACAACGTTAATGTTCGGAATTATGTCGCAAACTGCACAAAACCTTAAGCGAGAAGTATTAACCATACAGAGGAAAATTTAAATTATAGGAAGGTTTCAGTACTAGGAAACAATTGCAAAACTTCCAGAGATGATGTTAAAATCACTACAGTATGAAACATTATAAAAAATCATGAAAAAAATTCTTCAATTTGCTTCAACACCAGACACAGTTCAAGTGGCTTGGATAAACGCAAGGCGATGAAAGAATCGACTTTCAGCAGCCTGGACTCCTGTTTATTAAAATGGTTTCAACAGAGGAGGGTAGAGAGTGCACAGATTACGTGTTCAGTCGCATATCAAAACAAATGGTCCAAATTCATGACAAAATTTACCATTCATAATTTAAATGGGCGTTATGTTTGCGACACAGGCAACTTTTGCCTCGCAGCAACATGTGTGCTGCTAGCCGATCAGTACATCAGGAGCAAGCATATAGATCCTTTCCTCAGCAAGACTCTGGTGGAGAAAACTAGGATCTAGGTACCATAGATTTGTGTGTGCTGCTACTTGTCTAGTAGAAAACAAAAATTTTGAAATCTGAAAAAGAATTAATACATATACAGTAACTTTTTATTAAGATTACATTTATGTATTTTCTTATTCACACGCATGTGTAAAAGCGGCATAAATAATTAATTTTTTTAATTCAGCACTATATTTACTAGAAGTGAATGAGAAGCTAGCCGCTGGCCGGATGGCAGAAACAGCATGCAGGCATGCGATGACCTTGCAAGGTGAGGCTGTTAGCTTAGACCAGCGTTACCAAGTAACGCACAGCAGGCAGCAGCAGCTGCTGATTGCTTTGTCCGCTGCCGTACATTGTGAACTATTTCAGCGTCTACGCGCCCCATAAAACGACTTACTTTATACCTTCAGCTACGTATTTAAGGATAAAAGTTATATTTCTGCTAGGAATTAATAAATCTTTTTTCCCCCCAAGGTTTAGTACAGTACCTTGGAAACCATGACTTGTTTTATGTGTGGGGTCGTATTTTTAATGGCGACAAATACAGTACAGTGCTTTCGTTAAAATATTTTTTTTTTCATTAAAGTTGTGTTTCAGAGCATACGTCTGACTGACCTGCAGCACAGTCAGATAATTGCAGTGACTACTACATGGTAGCAGATAAGATAGCAACAACTCCCGTTGATAATAACCACATGTGAGTCCAGGCACCAGATAAGATAAACTAATGACTCGATCAACAGTGAAATTTGATTATCCAACTGTCTCGTCCCCTGCATTATCGCGGATAATCGAGGTTCTACTACCGTATATTCAGATTTAGCAAAATACTGACATCCTAACAGTAAATAACTACATATGTAATTTTCAAATAAGTTAATGAATCTTCTTCGTTTTGCTGTTGTGGCGAAGTGGTTTTATCACGGCACTCACATTTCCGACCACGTCTTCCATCTGACCCTACTTCATATATCCTCCAGGATGGCAGCAACAATGACTGGGTCTCTAAGCTGTAGCAGCTGTGTGGTGGTATTGATGCGCTAAAGTACTATGCCCCACAAGTTGCGGCGACAGGTGTGGTGGCACTGACACTCTCCAATTGATGCTGCCCCCGTGTTTTATTACAATATCAAAAAGAATCTGTAAAGTGATCTGTTCTCACAAATGCTCTAGCCTCAGCGGTGAGTTACTCTTATCTAAGGGGTTCGTGGTATCGAAGGGTGAACACATAATGAACGGTAGTCAAACACGTGGTTCTATCAACAACCCATTTTATTACCTTTTCCTTTTTTCAAAAAGTCACGCAACCGCGCTTACATCAGTACATACACTTACTCTTTTACACAAACATAAAATGAAACAGAAAATTACTGAGCCAAAATGAAGCTAAACTCAAAGAAAACTAGCACGTGCTGAACTAAAACATAACCTCAGTAACCGATAGAGGGGCCGGCCACGTGGTCGGTATCGCCGTAAGTTTACATCAATGAAATAAAGTTGATTAATAAAGAAAAATACTAGCAAGTCATTTTACTGCCATCCATCGCGGCCCCATAGCTTTCGTTCGCACCCCTCGGCTTACCACGTGCTAAACTCGCGCAATGCGACACACGTCCGTCTCCCTCGACAGTCAAGAACAAAGTGACCAGCTTTGGCAATCGCAATGGTGTCCCCAGATACCATGGTGGCTTACCTTCCGGTAAAATTTCTATAACATTCTAGTGAGACCAAATAACCGGTCTGGATACAAAATAAACAAACTAAAATTACCGAAAAATCTGCAAAATTCTGCTGAGCACAATGACGTATTTCACTATTTCACTGAATAACTATTACAATAAAAAATATATTAAATAAAGTTTTGGCATCAGACATTGCCGGTAGTACACCTTGCAGTAGCCTCTATGAACCCCTATTGGTGTCGCCCCCACGGCACCATGGTCGGGCTGGCCGAACTTTCCAACTGCCATAACTTTTAAAAGATCAATTTCTCGTAAAATTTCTAAGAGTCCAAAGATGCCTGAATTTTTATGCAGTTTCAGGAACGTCCACACAAGACATATTTATTTTAAATTCACGTGCGTCCGAAAACAGTACTCAGAATAATTCTAACTCAAAGCTTGAGAACACATTATTTGAAATTTAAATATTTCAATAAAAGGACTAATCACTATCAGCTGCATCCAGGCGTGGTTTTCTGTTACTGTACTGTTTTGCCAGGCCCAATAGCAGTCTTACATTTAGAGAGTGGGTTTTATAAGTGATATCATGTTCAGCAAAATTATAATATTTAAATTAATTAACCGAATGACATTCTTAGAAGATTATTAGGCTTAAAACAACAAACATGGAATTCTTATTGAAACTAATACTACTGAAACTTACAATTGTATAAACACTAGCAGTTTAATCATCTACAGGCAACAGACTAAAGTAGGGTGGTCGGGCAACACACTGGGGCCTTTTAAATTAATAAAGGCATCATCACTGTCGTATACTTAACTGATGCTAGGCTGACCAGCTCTTGGTTCTGAAATGTCAGTAACACTGGCTAGCATCATTTATGCAAAAATAATCATTAACAGGGACTCTAAGCAAAAACCCTAAAAACACACAACTGACTTATCGACAAAATATACCTCCAAGCGCAGGCTGGTCGCTTCACAGCTGACACCAGTTTGCATGAGTGGTCTCCCCTCAACCTGCCCACCCTGTTTGTAGGTGTGTATTACAAACACATTTTATTTGAAATTTTCCTGCATGTTAAATTGTACATGTGTCAGAATGTATACCGTATGTATGTTTGTATAAAAAAATTATATATTTCTCATATTTCTAATACAGTTTATCTCAACTGCTTAGTAAGCTTGAAAAAAAACCTGTCTAACAATATTGCGTTGTAAATGTCATGATTTTTTAAACTAAGTTCCTGAATACTGTTTGTAACGAAGAAATGCAGGTTAGTTACAATTCGTTCCTGCTGTGATTACTACTACAGTAAATAAGCTGACAGAAGTAAAATTTCACACATAGGTAAGAGAAACATATATTCACCATATGAGTGGGAAGTTTTTTCTCAATTTAAATTCATAAGTACAAATTACATAATCATACTTTTAACATAGCTAGTACTAGCGATCTAATGACATAATTTCCAGGAACCGTGGAAAAATTAATATTTTAAAAATTGATTAAAGCTATGCAAAGTAAAATAGATCGCAGTAAAAAGTTAATTAAAAATAATTATGCGTACATTAAACAATAACTTAATGCAGTTATCATAAATTACTAATTAGTAATATGCAGCTGTGAAACAAAAAAAACGTTTAAAAATGCTGGAAACTTCGGCTTGAATATAGTTGAAGCGCACGCCGGGTGCGTAGGTCACCCGCGCAACACCAACATGTGAGACGTGATGACTAACACTGCCTTATCTCCTCCTGCTCCCCCTCACTTCTCTTCAATCTCTCCTCCCTGAACTTCCCTCTCACAATCCTACACGTGTACTTATCTCAGCTATGCAGTTTGATACGCGATGTGGCACAGCAATGGTAATTTACACCCTTCTTTGAGGAATCGTGAAAAATTTGGGTCAAAACTCGAAAATGTAAGGAAAATCATCTGTGTTGCAATTTCCTTTGTGAGTGCTGTGCTGTAAGAAACACGCTGCTAAACATAGATACAATCCCTCCTGACTGTCCACGCCAACCAATAAACATTCACCCCCCCCTTCACTCCGAAGAAGCCAGACTGTGCTTGCGCGCGCGCGCATGAACTGCCGACTGTCTGATAGTCACTTGCAACTTGCATCCTGTCTCGCCACAAAGCAGAGCCACGTGTTTGTTTTTCCTCTCCCACTCGGCTACTCTCTCTCTCCCCATGTTTCCGTGTCTCGTGATAGCTCAGGGGGATGGGGGGTTGAAGAGACACATTTGTTTTTTCCTCCCTCATTACAGCACGGCAAAAAAAAAAAAAAAAAAAGGATCACCAGTCAGTAAAAGAAAAAAATCCAGCGTTATCGCATCTTTTTCCTCTAGCTGCAGTGAGCTCGGCTTGACCTTGACAACTTCCGCTGGAGTATTGATCACTCGTCATGTGGCTATGAAAGCGCTGCGGAGTAAAAATGGCCTACGACGCAAAGACAACAGTCCCGTCCCCGCGTGCGGCACGTGCGTGGTGTGGTGGCACTCGCTGGGCTTGTACACACTGCACCTGGCTGATGTGATGATACTAGCCCAACTAGTTGTGGTGCCAAATGTGGTGGCACTCACTGCCTCTTCTTCTTCTCCCAGCGACGACAGAAGTGACGATACTAGCCCCACTTATTTGCTTAAAATGTTCCACAAAGAAAAATAGTAATTTGATCAGTCCTCATAAATGCTCCGGTTTCAGCGGTGAGTTACTCTTACCTCAGGGTTCGTGGTATCGAAGGATGAACGCATGCATAACGGCATTCAAACGTGGTTAGATCAACAGCCCATATTTACTACCTTAATGTCAGAAAATAACGCAACCGCGCTCCTATCGACACGTACAAACTTCTTGTACAACATGTAATTAAGTTGAAAGAGAACTGAACTGAACTAAAATGAAACACAACTCAAAATAAAGTAGCACGTGCTAAACTCAAATCATGATCCGATAGTGGGCCGGCCACGCGGTTGATACGGCTGTAAATTCACATCAAATAGAAGCAAAACTAGTTAATAATTAAAAGTTCTAGCAAGTCATTTCACCACCTTCCATCGCGGCCCATCGCTACCGTTTGCGCCCCTCGGCTTACCACGTGCGAACCTCGCACAACGCGGCACACGTCTGGCTTCTTCGGCAGTCGAGAACAAAGTGACCAGCAACGGCGACCACAATGGCGTCCCCAGATACCATGGCGGCCTACCTTCCGGTTAAAATGTTCTATAACCTCCTAGCAAGATTAAATAACCGGTCTGTATACGAATTAAACAAACTAAAATCACCGAAAAATCTGCAAATTCTGCTGACTTTAAAGACGTATTTCAATATTTTAG
Organism: Medauroidea extradentata; assembly: GCA_003012365.1. Classification (NCBI taxonomy): domain Eukaryota; kingdom Metazoa; phylum Arthropoda; class Insecta; order Phasmatodea; family Phasmatidae; genus Medauroidea; species Medauroidea extradentata. Next base: position 25,660 of record PNEQ01000893.1, read on the forward strand.
TAACTAATTATTACAATAAAAACTATATTATTAAATAAAATCTTGGCATCGGACATTGCCAGCCGTACACCTTGCAGTATCCTCTGTGAACCCCTATCGGTATCGCCCCCACGGCACCATGGCCAGGCTGGCTGAACTCATCTACATACAGTGAACCCTCGATAACTCGGACCTCGATGTCCCGGACTTCGGATAACTCGGACAGAATTTTTAAAAAATTTTAATAATTTTTAATTAATTATTTTTTGGTTGAAAGACATAAAAAATCGTTTCTGCTGGATTTGAATTCATCACATTACATTTTAGAACAGTATTGAACTTTATAACGTAGTCGTCCGTCGCTACTTAGCCTTTAATAATCCCACAGTAAATATCTGGCAAGTTCCGTGTGATAAAATGTTGCTATAGAGCGTCCCAACCTTAAATTGCAGTACAGAGCTTATGGCGCGCGCTGTTGCCAGATCGCAGCCACGTTACGAAGCTCGGGAGGTGCACTACATCAGGATTTTGAGCTTTAAAATATTATATCCTA
>PNEQ01000893.1:26291-55507 GCA_003012365.1 Medauroidea extradentata
ATTAAGAAATAATTATTATCACTTATATTTTAATCATCATAACTACTGCTGACAACAGAAGATCTCTTCCATTTTTGTAGCATCTGCCTGAAGACCAAAAACGTGGTTGGAGTAGTTTACGATTATAAAATTGATCACTCAAAACCAATGTATGGGAACTGAAGAATGTCTGTTTTTTGTCACTTTTACTGTCTGCTGAAAATACATTTAAGGTGAGGGAGTGGGTGTTATTTATTTGGACGCTTTTACGTGTCCTTGAACAGCACAGGGAAGAAAAGGGGGAAGGAGTAGGCCATGGTCTTTGTTAAGGAACCATCCCAGCTTTCGAATGGAGTGATTTCGGAAAATTGCGGAAAACCGAGACCAGGTTAGTCGGAGCCGGGTATCGAACCCGGGTCCTCCCGAATCGAATGCGGGTCGAGAGTTTTACCACTGCTACACCACGGTCGGTACCACTGCGTCATAATGCTCGGTTATCAAACAAAATAGAGTATATATTTAATGTTCTGCCGTGATGTCAACTTAGGCGTGTCACTCATTTCCACTACTTCTTTGATAATTTTATATCTTACACCTAAACGAGAGCACATATAACACAATATGTTTACCAGTGTTGTTTAAATTTGTTTTTCTACATATATATTTTTTCAATACTTAAACATAAAGTTAAACGTAATTACAAATTTTCGTCAGTTAAAAACTCACCGAACGCACGTAATTTTTTTGTCAAGGAAATAAATTTAGACGACGTAGTAAAACCTTATAAACAAACTGTATGCGTGTTTTATTTTTACATTTGCTCTAATTTAGTATTTTAAAAATAGTTACAGTACAAGTAGTAGAAATGAAGGAACATTGCCTTAAATTTGTTTACGGGAATTATTGATTGTTTGTGTTTCTTTTACGATATCAGTTTTTCATGTTTGATGTACTGTGTTCTATTGTTTCTTCTTATTAGAGAAAATTGTTTGTTTGGAACATCTTGTTACTACTAAAGCTTCCTTAACGTGGTATGTAGAAAAATACTGGAATAAGGCCAATACAATAATTCGCGCCCTTTCTCGTAGCCTGCCTGTATTACGACTTTTTATTGTTTTGCCTTCCACACAAATAAATATTAACAAAAAATTATACACATTAAATTTTGTTTCAAAGTCAAGTCACCATACACAACAAATAACTCGGCCGCGAGACACAGTAGTTCCACTACTGAGCCTGTTTAGAACTCAGGGACGAAGAAAACTGCTGACTAAAGGAAGCCTGTATCTTATTTATTAACCATTACATACATAACTTCACAGTCAGCAAAGATAACAAAACGTTTTTTTTTTCTCTTCAGCGCCCAACTCTTCGAGCGACACTCAGCCGTCGAGTTTGTAAGGTGAGAGCGCTGCGAGGGCATGGCAATAATGCACTACACATTTCATAGCTATATACAAGAGAACGGCTACAGCTATTGAGGTGGGGTTGCTTTTAAAAATAGATTTAGCTCAATAAGTACAACTTCCTCACTTTCTTCGCCAATCTAACTTGAATACCAAAATAGTTTCTCACTGACCAACTTTTTTATGTTTCAGTTCGTTAGAAAGTGCGCATAACGTTAGAAAAAAAAATTATGTACAACTAACGAAAACAAAATTAGCCTTCAGATTTCTTCGTTGGCGTCCAGATATATGAAATTACACACAATAAAAATTTGGATACGATTTTGCTTTTGATTAGAAAGTTATGATGTGATATATTTAAAAATGCTTGAAAACAGTTCCACGTTCAAAATATTTGTTTTTTAATTTTTTCAACCCCATAAAATGGCGTAAATTATGAACCAAATATATCACCTGATGCGCGTTTCGATGCTGTACAATATGCAAAAAATTTTAAGATCAAAGTTATTAAGTGAGAATTTTAGGATTTTTGGCAACAGCGCGCGCTGAAACAAGGACAGTGCTTATGGCAGTTACCGTGTATTGGAAAGAGAGAGCGAATGCCCATATAACCCTGTACTGCAATCTAAGCGTGAGACGCTCTATAGCGAGGCGCGCGACGCGTGAGTAAAGATGCAACGCAGCAGGCCGACCACTCACTTCTTTATCTTTCCTCCCTCTTCGCCCGGCGAACCAGGCACGCACGTGTGTCGTAAATAAACATTACAATGTGGTGCTTGTGAAATGACGGTAACTACGGGTTATAATGACACATAAAAGGAAAATTATTTTGTTCTGGTATGTACAATGAATTCAGGGTTGCAAAACAAATTGTCCCGGACATTAAAAAGAAAAATTAAAAATCATTGCTTTGCATTGCGATGTAGAAAAATTGGTGAGAAGGTTTTATGCCCCTTTAACAACAATATTTTCAAGAGCCGATGTGGGTGGTGAAAGAACAACACAACATCCATGCCCAAGCCGGACACGATGAGTCACACTCGCTTGTTGGTGATGCTCTGTTGATAACGTAACGGCGTCTGGAGAGTTGTAACATTTTAAGCGTGAATCGGATTTGTTTATAAACTACTCCACGGGTACATGTAATGAACCGTAAAATGTAAACGTCTTATGTGGGATAATTTTGAAACGATTTTCATTGAGTGACTCACATGAACGGGTTAACAAGATTTTGTAGTCTTAATTTTTCCATTTTACTATACACCGACATAATCTTTTTCTTTGTTTTAGAAGAAATGTTCACGTTATGAACGAGTAACTATAGAAAAAAAATGTACATTTGTTATATTCTACACAAAAAAAAAAATTAGGAGGTAATTTTTGAAAACCCCCTATATAATGGCCGCACCTCATTTTTTGGGCCTAAAATTTGATCAAAAATATGTGGCAATTACGCGAGTAAATAAGGTAACTATGTAGAACATGATTAAAATTGTATTGCTTTATAATATGACAATTTGTGTAAGAATACAGCTGTAAATTATGTGTTCTATGATGCAATTTACATACATAAAATTAAATTTTAAAATTAGTAGTGTTAAATATGTTCCCATAATGTACAGTGACCCAGAAGGATTGTTAATTACAGTACCGCTTTTATTCATGTATACGAGGAAAATTATTTTTATACCTTTGTAACTTTGAAGGAAGGTAGAGTAACTATCAGGCTAGCAGCTGGCTGCTGCCCCTACGCTCAACGCTGTGACATACGGACGAAGGTATTTTTCAACGTAAACATCTTGTGTGAGATGCGTGTGGTCACGTGCGGCGATTGTATTGCACGAGACTGTACCAATTGACCTTGACTACTTCCGCTCGCAACCTCCCTAGCTTATCACCAACGATCATTTCTTATCTCTCTCACATGTGCACGCACATTGGCTGTTGCCAGCCAGACGACAACTTTTATGTGATAGAAGGGTGCCTGGTGCCAGCTTCTAGCACAGAGATAAAAAAAAGGATCAGCCAGAAGTAGCAGCATAAAAAATAAATAAAGATCTGACTGTCCACATTGTTTGACATTCTTTTATAGTCCTCCACGTTACGTTAATTTTCCCACAGCACGGCGGCCCTCCCGTAACTTGATACGATAGTTACGAAAAAACAGTATTTATTGCATCTTCTTTAGCTTGTAGAAATAATAGCGTAGGTACTAATTTCTTCGCATTTATTGTGATTAATGACTGATTACCCCACCTCTCCGGACACCCCTCGATAACACGGACAAATTGTAACTCGGACAGCTTCTCCCCCCTGTGTTTTCAAAATAACTGCCAACTGCAATAACTTTTAAAGGATCAATTTCTCGTAAAATGTCCAAGAGTCCAAAGTTGCTTGAAATTTCATGCCGTTTCAGAAAAGTCCACATAAGACATATTTACTTTAAATTTATGTGTCATCAGACCATAGAGAACTTAGAACAATTTTAACTTATTCAAAACTTGAGAACACATTATTTAAGATTAAAACACTTCATTGAGCAAACTTATCACTAGGAATTGCATCCAGACGTGGTTTTCCGTTACTGTACTGTTTTTGCCGGCCCAATAGCGATTTTACATTTAGAGTGGGTTTTCTATGTGATTTCTTGTTCAGCAAGATTATAACCTTTACATTATTTAACTAAATGACTTACTTAGAAAATTATTAGGCTTACGACAACAAACATGGAACCCTCATATTGAAACAACTACTATTGACTTACAAAAATTGTAGAACACTACGATTTTAATCATTTACAAGCAATATCTTAAAGTAGGGTGGCCGGGCAACACACTGGGGCTTTTGACATTAATTAATGCATCATCCCTGCCCTACACCTAACTGATACTAGGCTGATCAGCTCTTGGTTCTGAAGTGTCAGTAACACTGGTTAGCATTTATTATGCAAACAAATAAACAACAGCAGAGACTCTAGAAATACAACTGACTTATTAAAAAAGTATACCCCAAGCACAGGCTGGTCGCTTCACAGTGGGCTGATAAGGTTTTTGTTTTATGCTCGCGCCTCGCTCGACAGTGGAGCAATAAGAGTGCAGCGCCCCGACAGCCATTTTATCTCTATTTGCAGTACAGAGCATTAAACTGGTGCGTTGTGCATTGTTTCGTGATTTTTCCAACAGGTCTACAACTTTTAGCAACCAGTAATTCAGTCGTTATTTTTGTGTGTGACAGCACCTTGAAAAGTCCTTTTTTGCCCTTTTCAGTGGCTCTAAATTTGCGTTCATAATTGCCGTTCCAAGTTTTTAAAAAATACAGACATCTTTTAAAATGTTTGTTCTTTAATACGCACTTTTATTAGTATCGCGTAAATGCTTATAACGGCGACAGGCTGTAACAGTTCTTTCGCAACAAAAGAAAACTCAATGGCTGTACTGAAAGGTTTAAAAATTGTTGCCGTATACATTCACGTAAATAATACAAGTTGTTCTGTTGTGGTCCGAATGTACTTCGCGCGAGACAAGTAGAATAATTCACGCGCGCACAAGCTGCTCGGAGGCACGCCAAGGCCAGCGGCCCGGCCACTCCCCTCCCCCATCCTATACAACCAGACCGAGCACGCCGCTCCGACTCGCACGTCACAGTGGGGGATTGTGGGGTACAGTTTTATTTGGAAGACACCTTTCCATCGTACTAAAATATAATTTCAATGAAAACTTTTTTAAAGTTAGTAATTGTTCTACATAAATTTTAGAAAAAAAAAAAAAAATTAAATTTTTTTTATTGGGGGGGGGGGGGGTCAAATTTAGTTACCTCGGGACTAATGACATCTGCGATCTAACGACACAATTTCCTGGCACCGTGCGATGTCGTTAGATCGAGGGTTTACTGTATATACAACATATGATGAACAACATACAAGTCTAAGTGCATCAATAATAACAAATTGATTAAGACACAATCAAAAACCTTCATCCAAGTTTCAACATGTAATTCCTGACATGTGACGCATCTGCGTTGGCCTCCTGCGTGTTGCCAACCCGACGGATGGTACTGTCCATGTTCAGGGCAGTCAGAGAAGCGGATCTTCTCTATCTTGGGTCACGCACAGTTGTTGCTGGTCAAACTACAAATGAACTACTGCTCCCTTTTAGGCAATCAGCTGTAGTGGGTCATTTGCCTGGGGAGATGACTGCAATAGAGACTTAATCAAACTGTCTTCTTGCGCTGTTCATTGTAATTAACAGTGCTGCTACTAAAGAAAGCTAAATACAGTAGTATCTCGCACTAGCGTCGTTCAGTTTGACTATCTCACTTTAATGATGATTTTTCCAAGTTCCAAGTCCCGACAAAGTCCTATATGAACAATGTATTCAATCTTTCAATTTTAATATTTCGGTTTGTAAGGTGGATGGGCACCTGACCTCTATTACTTTAGTGAATAATTACATGTTTCAAGGTTACTACATATTGTGGTGTGCTGATAATAGTTAGCCAATTGTTAGTCTTAGTTAATTTTGCTTAAATTAGGGTGATAAATGTGAATTTAACAGTTTTGTTTTGAAACTGCATATGAATCTGTTCATTAAGTGCATTGCAGCATTTACTCTCCTTTCAGTACTAGGTGGTCAGAAGTTGCCTCTGTAAGAGTTTGTTGTGAAGTCTAGATTGTTGATTATTCTTTTATTATAAGAACACTGTTATTTTTAATGTCACACCAAATTCAAAGGAGCCATATCGAGTTTGGTATCAAACAAATCAGTATTTAATTTCCTGCAGGTTATCTAAATAACTTATTTTTGTGTTTTGCACCTGTTAGAGTACATTAGTGTTTATTTAAATTGCTGTGTCTGAGAGGAAGTGATGATCATTATCCCAGTCGATAGGCTGGCGCCGGCAAAGGGAGGCTGGGCTGAAGCAAACCTCACCAAATATGGTCACATCTGTGCTGATTGGCCAGACGCCGACTCTGGAATTTTTAGACTCTTGTGACGTCAACCACATAGTCCCCTGGGGGTAGGAACTGTTTCTTCATTCGCAAGGAGTTCAGTTAATTAGTAATATCATAAGGTTAAATATAGCATAATCACTGTTTTGGAAACCTATTGAATGAATTGACAGTATCTTAAATCAGTTGTCTTACTCGCATTTAATGTAAAGCAATGTAAAAATGACTAGCTGTGTGACGGTGGAGTAATCTGTAAGGGTGGCTTGACACTAGGGGAGCGTTTTGCTCTGGCTGAGGGTGGTTGGTAGCGACGCGCCGGGGTAGCAAGGTGCGGTGGCAGAAGGGCACAGAATTTTGGTTGTCCGGTGGTATAAAAGGCGAGACTGGCAGCCAATTGACGAGCTTGAAAGTGGTTGGTGTGCGGCCTAGAGAAGTGCGGTCACCACAGCCTAGATTGAAATCGGCTAGTTTTGAATAAGTTACCGGTAATACCGCGGAGACTGAATACACTTGGTGATAGTAAGCTCTCACAGGACCTCAGCTAGGGCTAAAACCGAACTTGTGTCAGCACGCAGGTTGCAAGCCGAATGTACCTAGGTGTTGTATATCAAAAGATCTGTTGTGATAAACAAACTGCAATAAACCGACCCGTGGAACTAAAACAACGTGACTTGCGCTTTCACAACCATTCTTAATTAACCTAGCGAGTACAAGTTGCTAATGACACTCTACTGGGCTATCTGGCAGCAAAAAAACAATAAACGTAAAATAAGTAAGAATGCATAAAGACGCATTACAGGTTTAACGACTTATTCCACTTTAACGGCGAACGCTGCTGGTCCAGACTCCAATAATACAATGCAATTTCTCGTTCACTTTAACGTCTTGTCTTACGCGTATGAAAACAAAAACATTTATGTATAAAGCAGACATGCCAACCACTGAACATCTAAGATTCAAGGCAAGCACAAGATGATCAAGATGGAGCCATGACCACAGTCGCGATCACTGCATCACCGGAAAACGTATGCATGTAGTCAAATGCCTTGCGATATATTGAACGTGAATTACAGTAAAGGAAAATATATAAATTAATTTTAATCGGTTGATAAACAAGATATTTCAACCAGATATTAGCTTATCTCTGATTTCAACAAGAGCAACGTCACTTGCATCTCCGCACTAGCGCACCTAGCGGTAAACTTTTTTGTGTGTTTGCTTCACCAACTGAGTAGAGTTAACATTATCTGTGGTTGCCATCTTTGGTTTGTTTACGTTTAATGTGATACATTCGGACAGTATACTGATCAGCAAATAATTTCATTAATTTGAGATTGTAAGTTTTTAAATATTTTTTCCGGCAAAGAAAAATGTCCGCGAAAAGGAAACATATATCGCTACAAGAAAAACGTATGATAATTGAAGAGTGGCAGAAAAATTAAAGAGAAACTAATGTTGAATTAGCAAAACAATTCAACATACCCGAGTCTACCTTAAAAGGCATCCTTACATCTAGCGAATCAATATTACTGGCTTCACAGAAATGTGATGCTTCAAGCAGCAAACGGCAGAAAGTGCACAACAAAACAGAAGCTTTTAAGAATGCTTTGATTCAGTGGTTTCATGAAGCCAGAGCTGCAAACATCCCAATTTCTGGTGCAGCATTAAAAGAAAACGCACTGAACTCAGCGCTTATGTGTGGCATGGAAAATTTCAAAGCTTCCTGTGGATGGTTGAATCGGTTTAAGCAAAGACATGGCCTTGCACACAAAAGCATTTGTGGAGAAAGTGCTGCAGTAAGTCAAGAAACAGTTGACAATTGGCACGAAAGCCTCAACAATATAAATAGGGGATTTGAAAAAAAAAAAAAAAAGACATGCTTAACGCAGATGAAACTGCTTTATTTTTTAATACGTTACCAGAAAAAACCACTGCAGTAAAAAATTTAAAATGTCATGAAGGAAAAAGAAGTAAAGTAAAGGCTTACAGTGCTTTTGTGTACAAATAGTGACGGTTCAGAAAAATTGCCTCCCCTAGTTATAGGAAAGTTTGCAAACCCTAGGTGCCTTAAAAACATCCGTAGAAAGCCATGTCTTTATAAACATAATAAGAAAGCATGGATGACATCCAAAATTTTTGAAGACTGGGTTCATGTACTTGATGCAAAAATGGGATGTGCAAACAGAAAGATTCTTTTGCTGCTTGACAGGTGTCCAGCTCACCCACAAAACATACAAGGCCTCCAAAATGTGACCATCAAGTTCTTGCCAGCAAATTGCACGACCAAGTTGGAGCCACTCGATCTTGGCATCATTCACTGCGTGAAGGTGAATTACAGAAAGTCTCTGATCTGCAAATTGCTGATTTGTGTTGACCAGGAAAAAGAATTGAGGAAAATGAATGTGCTTGAGGCAATGTACAGTACATGGTATGTGCAGCATGGGAGCTGGTTAGCAGGCAGACAATTGAAAACTGCTTTAGAAAGGCAGGCATTGTGAATGTTGAGATCTGTGAGACAGAAACAGAAGGGCCAGAGGTCTGGAAGTTGCTGACAAATGATGCAGGAATTTCTTTGGAAGAATTTTATCAGTGTGATAAGAATATGCTGATTACAGACATCAGAGATGTTGAAGAAATATACAAAGAAGCACAGACAGAAGAAGATGTAGAACAAGAGGATGAAAGTGTAGTTGCACCTCCAAGTTTCAACGAGGCAGTTGATGCTCTTAATGTTCTCCAGCATTATGTTCTTCCATCTGATGTGGATGAAGGTGCATTTGAATTAATAGAATTACTAGAAAACATGGTAATGAAAGTCGCCTCAAGCCGAGGCAAAAGTCTTTTTTGAATTATTTCAAAAAATAAACAGTAGAGGAGAGTGATGTGCAAGATGTAGGTACATAAACAGTACTTATGCTTAAGTACAGTAACACGTCAATATTAATTGTTACCAAATACCTAAAGTGAATAAATATTACAAACTTTCAATGTATTTGAAATAGGAATGGATGAGTTGAGTTGGTGTTCTGATGGGATTTAGTAGTTCAAGATTAACCTGGTATTGTACTGTAATTACTTGTAAAATACACTGCACAGTTTAGGGCTTAAGTGCAACACTGTTATGAACTTCACACAAAATATATTCCTGCTAATGATGGAGGTATGTACTATAAATGCATATATGCAATATTTTTTTAGATTAATTTGTTTATTTAAACTTATTCATTTACTACTATTTGAAACAGCGAGCATATAAGCCTAATGCATATTCTGAAAAAATTAATCACTAAAACATTGTTTACAGTTATTTACTGTCTGTATATAAACATAGCACATATGTTGCACCCGTTCGGTTTATGTACTCTTTCAGTTTAAGGACGATTTACCTCAGTCCCTTGAAAGTCATTAAACTGGAATATTACTGTCGATAGGTTTAAATTATCTTGGAATAGAATAAACTTTCAGTTATAATATAAAAGGAAAACTTTGTGCTTTCCATACTATTTATTTCGACTGGTAGATCTGTGAGTGTTTACAATTCACATTTAGAATTTACTTTCCACAAACAACAAAAAAATTTAATTTCAGGCATGTTCCCCATTGAACATAGCGGCAGTCACAATGTCATACGGTCGACTGGAAAGAAGCAATTTAAATGTGTCACAAAACTGACCCATGCGATAATGAAATATGCAAGAAACTATACAGAGCTTATAATTAAACCCTCTTCCTATGCCATCATGTCCTCTGTCTCCCTCGCCAGCGCTTCTTACAACCTCTCGTCCCGCCATTGCAGAATGACTAATCCCTACACTCAGCCGGCCATCTCTATAGCACATCAAACAAGCTCCGACTGCTGCCCTCGGGACGAGCACGCCATGTTATGTACTAATTTAGGCACACTAATACATTGGGAACCAAGACACTTGGAAATGTGTACTAAAAAGGTTTCAGATGTTGAAAGGCAACCTAATATAGTTATCCATAACTGTCAGCACCATTTTTTTATATCAGAAGAAACAGACAAATCACAATGATATGTTAATTGGGGACACATTCCTCATCCCTACAGACAAATAGTGCCGCGGCACAACGCCTTGCCAATCCTCCATTGCACACGGCACGACCATCCACGATGCTAGAAACAAGGAGCTTGCTGACCAGGTTGCATGCCAGCACGCCCCTCTACATGCTTCTTCGAGCCTGAACTTTGACCTGCGAGATGAGTCACATCCAAGAGGAGGCTAACTCATCGCCGAAGCGAATTTCAAAAATCATAAGCAAAGCAAAATACACGAAAAAGTTAATTAGAAAAGACACTTAAAATGCTATTCTTTTTCAAATGCGTTCAAACACAATATAAAACAAATAAAATTGAACCATAAAAATGACTACTTCCGAACTCTTTATTATACACACACGCATGCACGCAATTTCAAATTATATACAGGATGATCATAACGTTCCTAAACATTTTTAGGAATACGCTGATAAATAAATGATACATTTTAGGTATTGAAAATGTTCCCTTTACCATTGAAGAGAGGATTGCTGTGGTCAGTCCTCTAGGAGGACTTACATATGATGCAGTGAGAGCTGCTTTCTTACAAAAACTAAGAAAATCTGGCCCCACAAATATGACGATCCATCACCTTTTCACTGAAGATTATGCAACGTGTCAAGCAATGTGGTTTAATATTGTTGATGCTGCAGAAAATCACAACTTAAAGGAAAACATCTTATTCAGTGATGAGGTGACAGTCCATGTTTGTGGCTCTGTCAATGAATACAATTGCCAAATTTGGAATGCCAAAATCAATATTTGAATGGACAACAGATACACATAAGGTAAATGTACAGTATAGTAAGGCACGACTCAGATGAAGATTTACAGCAGTTTCATGTATCAGGAAGCAATGATTATAGGCACCACGTATCTTGACATGTCACAACAGTTTCTGGTACCTAAATTACAGATACAGTAAATTAAGTTATTTAAACCATTGTGTTTCAACATGACAGGGCACCACCACATTTTGTAAATGCTGCTTATTATTTCTTGAATGAAATATGTCCAGGGAGAACTACATAGAGGGTCAACACATCAGTGTTTGGAAATAGGTGTCCACGAATGTTAAAAAAGTTTGCATTTTGATAACAAAAGCACAAGGTAAATTAAAATGTTAAGACTTGAATATAGAACTACACATATATGAAGGAACACAAAGTCAGCCACCTGGACGAGTCAGTGTCTGCGGGATCCTTGCTAGATGCCTGGAGTAGCAGCTCTCCCCCGCCAGCACCCTCGCCACCGCCACGGTGTAGCGGCTTAGTGCAGGGGTTTCCAGTCAGGCTGAGCACCTCACACATCTGCCGCCCGGCCCGCCAGTAGCGATCACACTCCCTCTCCAGCTGCGTCGCATACTGTTCAAATAGCGGGCCGCGTGCATGCACCGCAAACACAGACAATGCATGCCCCAGCTGCAACAAACCACACAGCTCATCTTACCACAAGAGCCTACGGTATGTACGCTAGTACTGCATGACAGAACAGTAACAAGGAAGTATACCTTTCCAAACACTTACCTCCAACAATGGCATGGTGACACACTCAAACCAACAGTCCCTACTATCATCCCTTTTGGTGACGTGAAGAGAAAGAGGTGCAGAAAACCTCACAAACGCAGGACAGTGTATGTACAGAAAAGCAGCTCGCAATCCCAAGACAACGTATTTGAGAAAAAGAAAAATGTTATACAAGATGTGAAGTACCCATCCTTAAGTGCAGATGAAAAAACTAATGAATGTACCAGTAATATTGTTTTAGCGAACACAACTCTGCCCCTCATCCCTAAGGTGCATGTGAATGTTACAAAGTCAATGTTACCTACAATAAATACAAAGTAATATAACAGACAGAAGTACAAGTACTTACAGTTTATACTTGTACTTCTGTCTGTTATATCACTTTGTTAGCCTAGCAACTTATTTCCCGTCATTCTTACAATAAATACAGATCAATGATAGATAGAAATTTGCTTTCTCTCTGTACTTTACTACTTACTGAAAACCTTTCAATACGAATAAAGTATAAATGTGGGACTTACATGTCACCTAACATCAAAATCCTTACACCTGTACAAAAGTGCAAGATTTTGGAGAGGGAGGTAAGATATTGTGACGAACACTGCAACAGCCACCTTGTAAATGTAGGTTCTCGTTTCATAAACCAAGAAACATAAACCTTATTTTCTCTAGTCATTCAATGCACAGACCAGAACCCAAGTCATTTCAGAATTAACACAAGTGTGGCTTGCTAAGTGGTTACACTCCTTATTAATAGTTGCTGTAGGTCTTGCATTTAAAACTGTGCATATCCTGCAGATTTTATGTTTTTATCAATCACATGTACTACACCCCTCATCTTGTGTACCAACTTTGGAGCAAACACATGTATCCCAGCTGTTATAGTTTTTAATTAGTAAATAACAAATTTACTTGACAACAACAGTCGCCTACTGTTTACAGGTAGTTCATGGCAAACTGAGCACTTCTGCAACTAACCACAGAATAAAGAATCACTAACCATTACTGTACGTACATCTACATTAACAATGGTTGCAACACTCCTTGTACAGTTGGCAGATAGTTAAAAAAGTAAATCCTCATACTGTACTTCCTAACTAAAATACAACAACCTGAATTACTCAAATGAAACTGATATATTTGTAGTATTTTATATATTTTACAAACATTTTATATCAATTAATTTAGATTTCTACAAACTTCAGAATTAAAATATTTATGTATAAGTGCATAAAGCAATACTACATAATATTATTTTTATCTTTCACGTCACCTGTAAGTATATTTGCACTACTGCTTGAATTTCATACAAAAATCATGTCACACAAGTTGTCCAGTAAAAGCATACAGTGTCAGCAGATACTAAAATATGAATAAGCCATGGGTGATTCTACGCAGTTAACAATAGATATTATCTTTCATCTTGTACGTACGAAGATATTTTACTTTCTATGGAATACTATTTTCCACAGTTTTCCTTTTAAATGAAAATGTTTTGAATAGCTATAAAAACCTAGTTAACTTATGTAATCATATACAGTAGTAGACCAACTCACGATAAACATAGAAATAAATCAAGGCATTCAAAAATGCTCACTTTATCGTAAGCCACATACAAAATACTGGGAGTTGCTATATCTCACAGAAAACTTCTTCAACCATAGTCACCCCAGTGGAGCACACACATCCTCCACCTCTAGTGAATATAGCAACTCACCTTGCGCTCATGATAGCTCCTCATGTAGTGTAGTGGCAGCCCGTCCTGGTATGCAGCCATCGCCACAGGCAGCACCTTGCCACAGCGTGCCTCGCTGAACCTCATGTCAGTGTCCAACTTGTCGTGCAACGCAGCACAAGCTGGCCCCTCCTGCTCCTCCACCAGCCAGCGGAACAGACGGACGACCACACGTGACCACAGCGCCGCGGATACCACCTGCACCCAAACACCCTCTGCTATTCCTCCATTAGCAACTGGACCAAGCTCCGTGACAGATCTCCAGTTGTCTACCAACCATTACACAATTGTGACACTTTAATTACAGATGCTGGTTAACAAAGAATTATCAAAAAGTCTCACAACCCACAGGACAACTCTGGTTCCCTTGTACTCTTGTCTACACCTATTACCTCTATGGGCTCCATGACATTTTGATCATATTTGTAGTTGCATAACATATATAATGCTCACCACCTATAACTGAACAATTTTCAGCTTGTGCAGTGCAACTATAAACATTCTGTGAAGCTATTATCTTCAGTGACTTTAAAGCACATGCTCACCAATCCACATTCTGTCCATCTCCTCTGTTCTCCCGCCCTCCCCCCTGTATGTTATCTAGTGTGACATCTGGTGTGTCCCCTCCACTCCTTATCCGTCTCCTCCCCTCCCTTCTGTGTCAGGTGCCTCAGTCGGCAGGCAAGTGAGTGGTCATTATCATTGTGTTCCATGTCCTCAAACCGAAGCACTCTCTACTTCCAATCTAAGGGTCTACGTAGTTTCAATTGTCCTCTTTTAAGTTGATTGCATTTGAATTGGCTTTCGTATGACCATATTTCCTTTGTGTTCGAGTTGAGTGTTTCAGAGTTTTTGAGAATTGCGTCAGGCGCAAGAATAGTCCAAACATTTTTGTCCCTTCTAGCCCACTTGTTGCACCCAAAAAGAGCTGGAACTCTCGAAGGAACTTTTGTTATGCGTTTGGTCAGGGCTTGTAGCTCACCAAAAACTTTGTCTGGTTTGGAATTAGCATTGGTTGTTGTTCACTCGGCACTGTGTGACCTGTACTTTAAGGTGTCAATACACTTTGTGCTTGGAATCTCCTGTGTTCCTTTATTGTAGTCAGTAGTGCTGAGTTTTCCAAGCGCCCTTATAAGCTTGGCTAGTTTGGAACTTGTGCATAGGCACAAGCTAACATATTCTCTTTTACTTAAGAGGCCTAATTCTCAATTAATGATGGTTTACAATGTATTAAACATTTTGTTAAACTGATAAAATTACAGTCATCAATTACTATATTGGCATGTAGCAGAACTCATAACATAAACACATAAATGGGTTTTAAGTATATCACAACAAATATTTACAGTCTAAAAAATGTACAGAATTAGACATTACATATATGAACTCTTTGCGATACAGCAAAGTTCATAACATCAAATGTCTTATTTCTGATGTAGCAAGATTTACTAGCCAATAATTATATATTTCAATAGTACGTGTGTGGTAGTCATAAGAAAAGATTCTAAATGACAATATTCACCATTTATTTTCTAATAACCTACAAAGCTGAGAGAGATGCAAGCAGTTAAGGGAGGGGCGCGGTACCTTAACGTCAAAATGGAAATTGAGAACCAAAGATTAAGGTTATAAACACTGCCTGTGCCAGTTCAGTTCTTTTAAGAACTGACAAAACCAATGTATTAAGGAGCTTATTGTTCCATCACTTCTCACAAAGCATAGAACCCAATAAAAAAATAAGAGTGCGGTATTTTAAGTAAAATTAAAAATTGAAAATTACTGTAAGTAAACATTGTCAGGTTAGTTTAAAAATCTAAATAATTATATTGTTTATCATTAGAGTCCAAAAGGTAATAAATATTAGAATACCAATTACAAAATGAAAAACATACAGAAGCAAAATATCCTGTAATTCTATTACAACATTGACTTTTCTTTCTTGTTTTGGTGTAAAGGAGCCACACTTCTAGTTTGTACAATAAAACCTCATAAATTCAAAGTGCTCATGACCAAAATTTTGTTCTTCAATTTGTATAACTTCAAATTTTCGAATAAAAAAAAAAAAAAAAAAAAAAAAAAGGAAATTTTTTGTTAAGGTACAAAGCACCCTCTGTGTTTCTACACCCATTTTTTATGGCTAGTTTTCAGAACTGTTATGAATTCTAATCGAAAAAGCAAATAGTAGTTTGAAATAATTGGAACAAAAAATTTGTTGCATTTTTCTTGGTCGTTCAGTGCTGCATTTTTTCTGGCGAGAACTATACTACAATCAGCACGCATGACATGTACTAGGCTGTCTGAAACTCTGCTCTTCCCCTTCCTTTGTTCCAGCGTCGATGTCTGCCACGCGTTGCCTTTGCCACAGTATGTGATTGTTATTACTATACTATTTTCGGCACATTGGACAACCCCACACATAAGACGAGTCATGGTTTTGAAGGTACAAAATCTTGAAAAATAATAAATTATTAATTTAGAAATTCCCAGCAGAAAAATATTTAATTCCTTTACCAAAATTTTATTAATGCATTTATTACCATCATATAAATATCATAGGAGACACTTAACCAATAACATAGGGCACTACTGCCCTCCGGGCTCAAGAGCCAAGGAAATGCACGGCGACTGTAACACGTGGCCGGTGATATCATCAGTTGCTAGCCGCCGTGGGCTACTTGGCAACGCCGGCCTGAGGCCCGCCGCACGCCACATGGCATCTCTGGGCTGCAGCAGCTGCTTGCAAAGTCATTGCATTCCTGTGCGCTGTTGTCACCTGCCAGCCAAAACTAGACACATGAATGTGTGGTACAGTACCTAGATCCTCATTTTCTCCACCGGAGAGTTTTGTGCTGACAAGACAAAGGATCTAGGCATGTGATACCTACATCCTCGTTTTCTCTACCCGAGAGTAATTTGCTGAGGAGACAAAGGATCTAAGCACGCGCTCCAATTGTATTGATCACCAAGTGCAGCATGCTTTTCTGCGAGGTAAAAGTGGCCTATGTCACAAATATGACGCTCATCAAAATTTTGTACCGTAAATTTTATGGAAAAAAAAAAAAAAAAAAAAAAAAATTGGAGTACTGAAAACGCAATTCCTTGAAACATCATACAACTCCACAGATTACAGCTTAACTGTCAAACAATTTTTAGGTTACCAAAAATTTTCTCACCAAGTTTGACCTCCCTATATCCCAAAAAATATTTTAAATATTTCACGCCGAGTCATATTTACAAGTGCAAGAAACAAAGCCGGGCTGTACAACGGCATATCTTATTCTTGATTTCGCAAACATTACTGAATTCTATATCAATATGACTTCGAATTACTAGGACTTGATCCCTGTTTGGGCCAGAAAAAGCTTCGAATTACAAATTAATCGAATTTCAAACTCCACAGCATGTAAAATCATATTCTTACGTTCGGGACCTAATGATGCCTTCAATTTATATAGAATTTCAAATTGATACAGTTCGAATTAAGAAGGTTTTACTGTAAAAGTATTTCTGGAACATTCCATATATGTACCTCTATAATCATTTATGGTTCAATGAAACATACAAAATATTAGAACCTTAGAACAAACAGCAAATTGAGCTCTGAACCAACTGACCTCAAAGTGACTAGGGATACTGTGCCTGCCCACATTGTCGTCAAAGCCTTTGTGGAATCCCTGATCGATGTGCTGCTGTAGGAAACTCACAAAGCTGTGGCCTGGAACAGCAAGCCAATACAACTGGATCCATGAATACGACACTCCACATACAATATAGTACAAATAAGTGTGTTCTGGAGCTTGAGAAGTAAACCAGAAGGCTAAAATAACATTAATACTTCAGTTCACTTTCCATAGCGGTCTAGTACTCACCAGCAGGCTCCATCTGCACCGCAGACAACTCATCCTCGATGCTCGAGCTGTCGAACCTACTGGCCTCAGCTGGGGGGTTCTTGCAGAAGTCCACCAGTGAGTTGATCATGTGTGACAGCCGGTCCCTGCCTGGCTTACTCTCCGTCACCACATACACAAATTCTTGGTTCACCGGAATCGCAAATAGAGAGTTTGCACTGAACAGAAACTGCATCTGTCAGTGGCTGAGGCCACACAGCATTTCACTCAACTCTCTACACTGGGAGGAAAACAGAGCATGTGCACCAACACAACTAACATATTCGTTGGCACTATCCTGTATCTCATGTATGTTGTCTAAAGATACTCACTCATGTCTTAAAGGTAACACTAAAACCCCTATTTACCAACATCTGTCATTACTACAACCTCTATAGCGACCTTAATCTCAAGAACCACTAGAGGTCATTATAGAGAGGTTTTACTACAGTAGAATCCCGTCATAGCGAACACGGAAATATCGAAAACACGGTTATAACAAAGTCTCTTTGAGGAACCGTCAAAAATCACAAAAAAAAATTCCACGGAAAATGTGAATTTTATGAGTAGAAACATGTATGGTGAGACATGTGAAGCAGGCTTGCGGCGATGTATGTGACCTTGTGAAGTGTGTAGGTATTTGTTATCTTGACAGCCTGATATACACCCCTCGCGTCGAATCATCACCGCCCCTCTCTCCTTGCCACAAGGCAGTCCGCTGGCACTTTTACGTGAGTCATGCTTCTGCCTGGACATCTCGCTTCCCCCCAAACTCAAGCGCGCGAAAAATAGAATTGCACAATCCCCCCACCCCTTCCAACCAAGGTGACAGTTGGCTACGTTTCCGTAGCTAATCATTGTGCTTTCAACCGTGTTTAGTTTTCACATATAGCTTGCTTTTCTGATTTCATTTATTGATTACAATTTTGGATTTTGATATATGTACATGGTTTTCCGCTGTTATTGACGACATGCCTACGCTATTTTATTTGGATTTTGATACTTTTTTTTATTAGATTTTGTGCTAAGATTATTGACGACCTATGCAGTTTTTCGGACTTGAATTATTTCTCATGTGATTTTATGACATGGGAAGCAAAAGGAAGACCTTGGATCTCACTACCAAGTATGAGATATTAATGAAGATAAACGAAGGTTATTTAATTAGATAATTACTAATATAACGTTTTCTGAATGTGTAAAAAGGACCTTCACGGCTCCGTTGCCGGAGTTTATCGGCCCAATCTGGCCGCTACTGTGACACTGTCACCTACGAAAGTCACGACATACGATTACTGGTTACGAGCAGCAGATGCGCTTACATGCTAGACGCTCCTGTCAACTCCAGCCACCCACGTCTCAGTTTTATTTTTGTTGACTACATGTTTATTTCGTTTTACGTATAGTAGCACACCAGTGCAACTGCAAATACTGTCCTCCTATTTGTTTTTAGTTTGTTACTTTTTGTTAATCATTGCACAAGTTATGTTTTCATTCGTTATACTAAAAGTTGTATGCCTATTAGTGACAATATAGTATGCACTAACAAAATAACTAGTGGCAACATTTCGTAAATAAATTGATATTTGCGAGAGTACATATTGTTAAAATGCACGGGAAAGGCCAAAACTCATTTAAAACTCTGCAAAATAAACAAATAAAAGGTGTTCTGGGTGGACGAATAATACGTAGGGGTGGCTAGAGACAAGGGGAAACTAAAATCTGCTTCGACATTTTAAAATTATTTTTTATAAATATTTTAGTAATATTTGCTACTGCCGTTGCTGAAAACCTTAAATAATAATTCAGATTTTGATAAACATCGCAACACACCTAGGAAACTAAACAAACCTGCCATGTTAATTTATTATCAGGCAGAATAGCAACGTCAATTGTACTGTACAGGAGCTCCAAAACCGGGTCGGATTTTATCTAAAATTTTGATGCAGTCAGTGATCGTATACACCCGCTGTGGGAATATTTTTAACAACGCCGAATTCTTCAAAGTTCGAATGATGGAACACTATTTTACAGCAGCGATCCATTGGTCTGCAGCGGCCAGCAATGTAATCATGTTGACTGCCGGCGCGTGCACTCTAGCAGTAGCGCGCCCGCATGGGCGAGACACCGTTGAGGTGGTCCAGCGATAGATAGCCATACTTACATGACGCAGCAGAGTTTTTGGCCCGTTTTGACTTAGTGAATACAGTAGTTGCACACATACTTGTTGGGTATCACTGTAACCAGCGCATACTTACCTGTTAAAATAAACCTATATTTCTTTAAAATTATGTACTATTTTGTAATTAAATAAGATTAAAGACAGTTTTAATGCAACTCTTGGGTTTAGGGGTCAGAATCGGCTAAATTCAGCTATAGCGAAGTTCGAACCTAGAACCGTGACACTTCGCTATAACGAGACTCTACTGTACTTAATTTATACTAAAATGATTTTTTTCACAAACTTTGTAGATTTTCACTTGATCTTGAATAGAAGTTCAGTTGGAAAATGTGGCTTAGTTACACAATACTTGCATATGATATTTGTTACTTTACGGTGAGTACCGTATTCGCCCATGTACCCCGCGCACCTTTTTTCCCGAATTAGAATGCCAAAAATGAGGGTGCGCGGCTTACATGGGTAATTTAAGTTTGCAGTTCATGCGCACGTGCGGGAGGGAGGCTTGGCAACGCTGCGGGGGTAGTGCGGCGGTGGAATGTGGATGTCTAGACGAGTGATCGCGGATAACTTACGAATTCACGTGTGAAGCTAATAGTGTTATCTGCGCGTAACTGATTAGCGTACAGTGAACGTAGTGTTTACGTTGATAGTTCGGGCAATAAAAATGTCAAAACGATTGCGTTAATTTACAGTGGGAGAGAAACTGAAGGGGATAAAAGAAGCAGAAGAGTTAGGAAATTGCGCGGCAGGCCGTAAGTACAGCATTGCGGAGTCGTGTATCAGAGACTGGCGGAAAATGAGAAACAGCAGCGATGACGACGGTGGTACCTAATGATGATGACGATGACGTACCAGTTTAAAGCCTTTTTTTTTTATTTATACCAAAGACTTTATATTTTTTTTTCCCGACTTTTCATCTACAGAATCTATTTGTACATAGCTGTATTTATTGTGAGTGATACATGCAGAGCTAAGCTTTTTTATTCACTGAAAACGTCTCTTGAAGTGGTGATACATGTGGAGTGTTTGTATTGCTTTTGTGCTGCGACTGTACCAGTTGACCTTGACAACTTCCGCTCGCTCGCTTACTCACGTGTCCGAGCGCGCCCACATACACACACAGACACTGGCTGGTGCCGTGTTGCTGGCATGCAGCGCTTGCCACTTGGAAGAAAAAAAGCGCATGTCAACCTCTCGTTGCGGCAAACTCAGTTCCGTGCATTAACATCCGCCTCATTTATGAGGCATTGATTTATTTTAAAGAAGTGGTTGCTATATACAAATAAATATAAGTAGGTGAGCATAATTTTTGTTTGTTTGATTGTTTTGCCCCATAATAAAATTTTTCTATCCCAAAAAATTTTTTCCCCAAATTTGTCATTGAAAAAAGGTGTGCGCGGCTTACATGGGTGCGCGGGGTACATGGGCGAATACGGTAATCATATTCTTTAGTAAGTGAAAGATTTCAGAACAACACGGTGCCTGCTAAACATAACAATAAAGACTACAGAAAATATTGAAATTCAAAATGACAAACGTGGAAAATGTAGCAGAATTGTTAAAAAATTGCATTAATGTAACTTGTGTGGTTATTGGTACAAATTTTACATGTTAAGTGTAGCATGCTGTAACTGAGTCTATAATACCACGTTCTAAGTAGCCATATTAGACCTGGTAAGTAAGTAAAGTTGTTGAAAATAGCAACATCTCAAACAATCAGTAGAGCATTCCTGTTAATGAAAACTGCAATGAAGAAGTGTTTTGCTGCCAACTATATAAACAATGTAACAACAACAGTTAACTCTGAATTGTAAGCAGCAAGCAGTAACAACCAGTGATTTTCTTTTGAAAAGACTGAGCGATCTTCGCCTTATTTTCTTGATGATTTTAACAGGGTTGGGAGTTTTAAATAGGGCGCTTGTGTTTCTTTCTTAGTTGAGCATTAGTGAATGCCCCGGCCGTCGGTGCTCGGGCTCCCCAATTCTAATTCGGACCTGTCACTCCATTGGCCATGGAGGGGTAGGCCTTGGGAGGGGGGAAGTGTCGGGTTCCGGCGACCAGCGGTAGGGGCGCTCTGGTCGGCTAGTTGAACTGAGAGGAGTACTGGAGGTGCGGTGCTCACTCGGGTGTGATGGTGCTCACACGTTGGTTTGGAAGTCTTTTGACTTGTCCAGTAGACCAGTGTGCCAGGTAGAGTAGAATTGTGTCGACGTCGCAATGGGAGCCGAGTTAAAGTTCTTATTCGCTGAGAGTGCGAGAGGATTGAGAAGTAAAACCAGACCGCATTTGGTAAATGTAACGTCCTTGGGAAAGGCAGGTTCTGGAGGTTTGGTAAATCTGATTTAACTATCGTCAGCTGTCGTCGACGTCAACGTAGTATGTTCCAAAGAGGGTGTGTATCGCAGTTCTCCTGGGTGTTATCCAAAACCTTAAGAGAGGCCCTCATACACATTTTGTCATTTATGGGTATCCAGAGACTACTCACGATAATTGAGAGTTCAAGAGGGATCGGCCCGTTTCTAATTGGTCAAGGGAAGAAGTGATGGACTGATGGACGAATGAGGTGTTGCGAAATACAGTAGAACCCTGTTAAGACGTTTGTGTTGGGACAAGCAAAAATAATGCTTATTAACCAGGAAAACTTCTTAAAGGGGTCAAATTACACATGAGCATATAGACAAGTGAAAAATAATTACGCTTATTAAGCAGGAAACTTCTTAAATGGGAAACTTCTTAAGAGGGTTTTACTGTATGCGTATTTGAGTGAGAAGAACGGAAGGATTTGTTTGGAAACCCAGAGGAATTGTGTGTGCCCGGAAGGTTAGTACGAAAGTTGACAACAACGCTGCGTTTCTAGGAGACAGAGTGCTCCCTTAATCTATGCTGCCACGAGATATGCATCCGGGAATCGTATCTAACTATCTCTCTATGTATCTGGGATACCACGCGCCTGAAGGATAGAGTTGCCCACATGTGAGATCTTATCCGAACAGTGCAAGCGTGAGCTTGTTAATCAGTTTCAAACTATATCAGTGTTGTAAGTAATCTGTGAACTTGTAAATATTCCGTGTGTAAACCTTATGATGACGTATTCAAAGCAAATAAAGTGATTCAAACAAGTACCTCTTTTTCTCCAATGCCTGACTCAGTGGAGTACCTTGAAATCAATTTTGACCCCGAGGAGCGACGCTTCGTAGAAGGTTGCAAAAGAGTAGCGCCGCTTCCCAGCACGCGCTAGTGACAACTCCCACGAGGGAGAAAAGGCTCCTACTACCCCGCGCAAATTACCTGGGCCGGCGCCCTGCCTAGACGACTTGTGTCGGCAGTATCTTCCACCGTCGCCCCCAGACAACAAAGACGAGGATAAGGAGCAGAAGCCACCACGACTGATCCACAAACGTGAGACGTCGACAACTCCCGGCGCTTGGTGCGCCTCATGACCAAGTGGGTACCTTCACTCATAAGCCCACATAAGTCACCGCCCAGAGTCTCGCCATTGAACCCACGCCATGTGGACCAGCTCAGGAACAAGGCTTGTTCCGAACCTAAGCCACTCTCAGAGCGCAAACGCCGCCTCCTTCGAGAGCTCTTTTGATAACACAGGTGAGTGTCTGGGTAACCTGCCACCCCTCCCCCCGGGGAAAGCGAGGGACCACGCCCCTTGGACTCTGATTGAACCCGTGGTTACCCTCCGGCCGCACTCACCGGAGCATGTGACCAGATGCCTGCTGCGTGCTGCCCTCCCCTTCCCCCTCCCTGGAAGTCGCCCCTCGACCCGAGGGCAACCACCACCATGCAAGTAAGCCAAGGGGGTGTAAAGCGTCACACTTACACGAGCAAACTGAAGAACTGCCTCAGAACAGAGCTGACTAGGTGGGGCAACTTGACACACAACACACCCGCTCGCTTGGCCAGAGCTCTCGTTACGCATGCACCAAAGGGAGGCGATAAAAGGAGAAGAGAAACTAGAGAACAAGCCTGAAAAAACTAAGAGGAATGGAATTCAAGCACTACACTTCACTATGACGGATCAAAGTCGAGACAGCTTATAAATTCGCCACTGGCGCCGCCGACGCAATTCGCTCATAAGACACTTCATTGCAACTTGGTAACAAAGTGTGTGGCGACTGGTCTTAGAGTGAGTTGCCAACCCTTGTGTGCGTACACACACACAAAGTTGGTCGTGTATCCACGAAAAGAACAAACTGCATTGTTAACCAGTCAAGTTTTAGTTGTTTTGTGCATGTATTAACTTTCAATTTATCAACCATAAACACATGTATGCATTTGTAATCCTTTACAAAAGCAAAGTTGATAAAAGAGGCAAAATAAATACGAAATGTGCAGCTGACTTTCTGTTAGCTGACTTTTTTTCAGCATTGAACAAACATAGTGATTACCTTTAAATTTCACTGAATAATATTCTCTTCCCCGGTAAAATCCAAAAATTAGAATGGACCGTGGTACATGAATGCACGCTGTAAATGGGTGTTCACAGTCAATTACTAAATATAGCAGAAATTTATGAAGTAGAAAGAAAGAAAAAATTCCTGAGCACAATTCAATGCAAATGAGCCACAACATTATAGTAGAACCCTCTTATAGTGTTCCCACTTATAATGTTTTCCTGGTTATAATGCTAATGTCATTTGGTCCCTAAAACTGTTTTGTAATAGGAAATTACTGTCTTATAATGTTTTCCCATTTATAATGTAAACATTTTTTGGGTCCCTTGAAAAACATTATAACAGGGTTCTACATAAAACATCTTTGCAACAACACAACAATGTATTAAAGTATGCAAGCAAGACAGCAGACCTGGAGTTGGTAATGACGCGGCTCTTGCGTAGGATGTTGTAGATCATGTCCTCGAGTGCGTGCTCCAGCTTCTTGATGGAAGGCTTGGCAGTGTGAGGGTGTGGCGTGGCCCCTGCCCGAGACTGTGTGAAAGGGGCAGGACATGTCTGGCAGAGGAAGAGCACTCGTGGGGGGCAAGGTCGCCCTGTGGTTACCCAGTCCTTGGGCAGACCTCCCACAGCACGTAGCTGCTCCGTCAGCGCAGGGGTAAATTTCTGTCTGTAACAAACAAGGCACTCCACACCTATCTGTCGCATGTAGCTGACTCACATTACAGCTGCGATTAAGGAACCTTGAGCGCCATGTAAACAACATCTGATTGGTGTTATTATCTTGATCTAGCCTCCTTACCTGCCTGGGGCTAACAGTTGGGCTGTCCTCCAAGCGCTGAAGCCACTCCGCCCGACTGGGTGAAAGATAGATTTTAGTACCGAATAGCTTTACAATTTTAAAGAATGGCTTAAGCCGATGGACCTTCACAACATCCTCTCCAACATTTTTTCCAAATGAAATAACCTTATATAAATTATTATTTAATGTTTTTACAATAATATCAGATTTATTACACCTTTGAGATGGTAAAACAATAATTTCAAATTTCTGTCCATCAGACATATCTGAAATTGTAACTACGAAACTGAGAAAATGCATAGTCCACAGTTATTACATCAAACCTATACTATTTCACACAGTAACTATACCTTACAGCCTTTGCCAGCATAGTACTTCTCTCACAACTCATACTGATTGCAAAATTATAGAAAATATGTTGTAATGTATCACTTTAGCAACATGCCCAAACCCCGGCTGAAACAACAAATTGGCTAAATATGTTTCATAATGGAGGTTGCCTTGTTTAAAAGTTGTTTAAAGTTTTAAATACATAATTTTGAATATTTTTGCCAAGATTAGTTTGCATTAAGTTCAAATGAAAAGTGCACAAATTTCCACGTGGAACTGAAATGTGGCACTGGCCGAAAAGAAAATATGTGTACTGTGTGTAGTGTTGGCCGATTCACATAGTTCAAAATACGTAAAATTAAGTTCCCATCCTCCAACCACACAATACCTTAACCAACAAATGAAAGTTTATAATTTACCCAAAACACTAGGTCCACTCAGACCATAAAAACTGAAGTAATAGTTTAGGGGAATAAACTTCCCAATTCTTTCCATGACCACCTCACCAACGCTGCAGACAGCACACAACCATTAGGTCAAGCTCACAGCTCAAAAATCCCAATACAGAATGGCCAATCAACACAGTCACGCTTCCTTCCCAACTACAGCGCCCCTGGCAGCCACCCAATGCACTAAAGAAATAAACGTTACTAAAAACTAAAACTATGTTAAGTTTTAATGAACTACTGTATTACAAACATAATACTCATAAACCACATATAAAGTCAAAATATTGCTCTCTAAAACATAATTACAGTAGGATCCCTTCATAGCGAACACAGAAACAGCAAAAACATGATTATAGCGAAGTCTTTTTGAGGAACCTTCAAAAAATCACAAAAAAATTCCATGGAAAATGTGAATTTTATGAATGGTGAGTCGTGTGAAGCAGGCTTGCGGCAATGTACGTGACCTTGTGAAGTGAGTAGGTATTTGTTATCTTGACAGCCTGATGTATGGATTACCTCCACCTCCCCCCCTACTCCGAGCCAGCCCAGTGGCACTGTCACAAGAGTCTTGCTTCTGCCTGGACATATCGCTTCCCTCCCCAAACTCAAGCGCGCATTGTTCTAAAAATATAATTGCCCAATCATTGTGCTATCAACCACGTGTAGTTTCACATTCAGCTTACTTTTCTGATATTATTTATTGATTATGATTTTGGATTTTGATATACTTACAGTCAAGTCCAACAACTACAGCATCGGCTACTACAACAATGCAATTATGACAGTATCCTCAATGCCCGCCAAAAAAAATTTTTTAAACAATTTTGAGGGAATAAAATAGAAAAAGTTAACATAGCGAGCAGGAAAGATTATTTTAAATACTGTATGTTCATTAGGATTTAGCTATAATTAGAAGCCCGGAATTTTCGCAAATGTGAAGGAACGGCAATAAAATGAGAAAGTCTCCTAGAAAATGATAAATACTCCGAGAAAGCGCCTAGGTCCTCGGCGACGTGGCCGGGCGCCAAACACACTGTTGTCAGGTGTTCCCAAAAAGCTTCCGCTCAGCCAGATGATGACACTGCTATTTGGAACAAGAACTACGTGTTCTGACTGAATAATATAATGTTTCTTCATTACGAATAATTGCCACCAGCTCAGCTGTGCTATACCTGAGACACACACACGACACGCATACTGAAGAAATGCCTCTGGGAGATATGACAGCGCTGTCTCTTTCCCTCACACACGCACCCACACAACTACTCCTGCTTATCTCTGCTTAGCTTGCTACAGCTCATATTTTACTCCATAGATCAGCTTTTTTAGATAAGCAGCAAGGACGGTGGATGAGAGGGCGCATTGGCGTTACAGTCTCCAGAGTCCTGTGTCAATGCATTTGCTGTTCTGATTCACCTTCATGCTCACACAGTCGTGCGTACGTGTTTTTATCTTTTAGTTTAACCGCAATTTCAACATTCACTGTACACTAATTATAATTTAACACACTAAACATCCCATAAACTTGAGCGAGAAGCAATAAATCCTTGTGGGCTGGCTGTTGCATTGTTAAAGTATCTTACACACCTTATACTTTGTCTCGGAATGAGTCTGTTTGGGCAGCTGAAAGGGAAGAAAGAAAAAAGTAAAAAAAAAAATCATGGGTGGTGGGTAGTGTGTGAAAACTAGCATGTCTAGCTTTAGCACTGCTTTTCAACGAACTGTCTGTCTAGATTTGGTAGCGCTCATATAGGTCAGATATGTTTTCTGTCGGCACACTACCGGAATAAAATCACAAACTTGTAACCTTACTCAAAGTCAATGAGTACACATGCGCCCACTTCTGTTACTACTAATTGACTTTGAACTTAACTTCGTCCCACCTCTAAACACAGTTCACGACTAGTTCACGAAAATAAAGCAACTACCAATGATGGTGTCACTTATTTTTGCTGGCAAATAACACTGCCCCACAGACAAATGAACAATTACATTCACCCGTCCAAGCTAATTTTTATATGTCTCGGGCAAGTGCACAAATTACTTTACATGTACAACCAGGTGAAAGGGCACACAGAATTATCACCAGAGCATGCATGCTAAAATAAACTAATAAATTAATTGTTACACTCGTCAAACTGATTACAATGGTCTGCAGCAGCCGGCAGTGTAATCATGTTGACATGTGTACTCTTGCACCATGCCCGCACGGACGAGACACCATTGAGGCGGTCCAGCGATTGATAGCCATACTTACATGATGCAGCTGAGATTTTTGTCCATTTTGACTTAGCGAATAGTTGGACCCATACTTGTTGGGTATCATTGTAATCAGCGCACACTTACCTGTCAAAATAAACTTATATTTCCTTAAAATAATGCACAACATTGTAATTAAATAATATTAAAGAGAGTTTTAATGCAATTTTTGGGTTTAGGGGTCAGAATCGGCCAAATTCGGCTATAGCAAAGACACTGCTATAACGAATTTCGAACGCAGAACCGTGACATTTCGCTACTACGAGATTCTACTATAAACTTTAAATTACAGAACGAAGTTTAATATTTTTAATAGGCATGACTTTTGATTGGGCCATACCGACCCACGCAAAACATATCCCTGTCTCTGTTTCACACTCAACTCGTGGACACGCACGTGCTCTTTAGTGAAAAGTGAAAGTAGTAAACATGGTTGAAATCTACAGCTCTTCCAGGAACTCGACAAGCACACCTGTGCTTTGACAATAAACTGCCAACAATACACCCAGCCTGAAGTCAAAATACTGTTACACGTTTGAAACATAAACTTTATATGTGGGCAATTACTACAAGTTCTTTGGGATAGAGGTCTTATAATTACAAATAAAAGAGTTAAATTAAGTACTGGATTTAATAGCTCACAAAGCTACGAAATACACAAAACAGTAATCAACTAGAACTCTCACAACACAATTAGTTATGCACACAATTACTCCTGTGTCACAGACACGTTAATTAACTTTGATAATTAAAGCACAAGAAAAGTCTTCCATCAATTAATTAAACACTATAAATCACAATAAAATTCAGTCATATATCCAATCAACAATATTTCTAATAATTACAATGTACAACCTTATCAGTCCAAAGTGGTGATGGCTCACCAAGTGCTGCGCAGCACCCCGAGTGCACCGCTGTCTTCACTCTTGAGGTCTTCTGTTTGACTCCCGTCGCGCACCTCCTCTTCGCCTGTCAGCCCGCCGCAGCAGTCCTCTTGTATTGCCAAACACTGCTCCGAAGGTAACCCCCTACCGCCTCACAGTAGACATTGACGTCACCAAGATGTCTTCACCAGTCTCTCTCCACAGGCGTAGCACCTTCCTCTAGCACTACCAATAGCAAACTCTCCTCAAATGTGCCGATTCTGTGCTTTTATACTAGCCCAGACAGTCAGGTGTTCCCCGCATTACAGGGGTCTAAAAATAGATATTTCATCATGTTTCGGATGTGCTTGTAGTCACGTCGGC
>PNEQ01000894.1:0-10732 GCA_003012365.1 Medauroidea extradentata
GGCTAGAGCCCATGCTGTCCAGGGCAACATGGGGGCTAGAGCCCATGCTGTCCAGGGCAACATGGGGGCTAGAGCCCATGCTGTCCAGGGCAACATGGGGGCTAGAGCCCATGCTGTCCAGGGCAACATGGGGGCTAGAGCCCATGCTGTCCAGGGCAACATGGGGGCTAGAGCCCATGCTGTCCAGGGCAACATGGGGCTAGAGCCCATGCTGTCCAGGGCAACAGACACAAATGGGTGCTCAAGACAGACGTG
Source organism: Medauroidea extradentata (assembly GCA_003012365.1). Taxonomy (NCBI): domain Eukaryota; kingdom Metazoa; phylum Arthropoda; class Insecta; order Phasmatodea; family Phasmatidae; genus Medauroidea; species Medauroidea extradentata. The sequence continues at coordinate 256 of PNEQ01000894.1, forward strand.
GCTGCTGTTGTTGCTCGACGTCGGTCCTTCGTGACTTACCTGTTACACGTCTCGCATATGCACAGCTCTTGTCAACCCTGGCCAGTAAAATAGGCGGTAGATGTTGCAGGTGGTTTGGTACACTCCAGGGTATACCGCAAAATGCCTGTCCTGGGCATTGCTGACATTCTCCCGCTCAAAGGAGGGCACAAACAGTTTTCATGGCCCTTCTCATTGTGGGGAGCAATTTTCTACTCAGCCGTCAACTACATGCCTGTGTTTCACAGTTCCTCTCTCACACTACGCGTTTCTCGCAGCATGTCTGGCAATCTCGTACTGTCACCACTCACTCGTACACCGCATTGATGTTTTGCAGTTCTGCGGTAAGCTGGTACAGCTACGCATCTGCCTATCATGGGCCAGGTGGTAGGATGTCTTCCGACTGTCTCTTAGCCTACAATGACAGCAGCGCACGACACACGTGACGACTATGTCGGCCAGCTGGTTTTAGTTCCCCGAGATGTGTTCTACCACAAAGTGTACTTCTGCAACGCTAGCGACCACCTGGCAAGTTTGCTACGTGACTCGCGCATAGACTGTAGCCACACGAGACCTCTTATCTGTACAAAGGATGAATCGCCAATACTTGAGCACGTTCTGTGCCATTTGGTTCCCCAGACGACTGCTAAACACATTTGCTCGTTCACGTGGTACCACCGTTCTGTGGACCGGAACTTAGCACTCTCGTAATCTACGACTCATCACTCCTTTATTGCCGTACTGGTAAAGCACCACGTCAATTCCTTCTCAACTGGTTGCGGTCTGAAGATACAGCCGGCGCTGACAATCATAGTGGCCCAGGGTTTCGCACTGGGCAAACATGGCTTTTATGTCGCGGAACGCGTTTTCTGCTTCCACCATCCAGTGGTACCGTTTCTAGAGGTGAGAAACGTGGTCAGTGGGGCTTTGTCGCAATGTCCTCAATGTGCTCGCGGAGCCAGTTAACTATGCCAAAAAAATTTATGCAGCTGTCTGCGCGTAGCTGGCACTCAGATGTTAGGCATTGGGTTCGATCCCTTTGTCTCACACCACGTGACCCAGAAACTCAATGTCTGCCTTTCCAATGAGACACTTCAGTACTGCACAGGTCAGCACATTGACGGCCAGGCTTTCCAGGGGCCTATTCCACTAACAGACTCTGCAACTTTTCACTTTGCACTTTTCTTTTGTATTTCTGTTCCACGAAAATTGTAATTTGCACAACAAAACATGAAAAGTTAAAAGTGATGAAACCTTGCACTTCTGAGCCCATTTCTGTTCCACGATTATCTCACTTTGCCGAAAGTTTTTATTAATATTTGCAAAATTTTCAGACATTGTGCAAAGATAATTTTCCATTTGCAGCTAAACAATTTATGGTGTATATTTAATTAATAATTAATTTGAGGTGGTTAAAAGTTATTACATATTAACTCGGCATGTAAGACACTATTACAAGTAATGTCATGAGAAATAAATACATAACAGGCGTAATGTAAGCACATAACCTCAAAATTAAAACAAAATTATTAAACGCATTGCTGCATTATAGTGACGAATCTGATGAAGAAAACAGAAGCCCACAAAAGAACTATAAATCACGAATCAATTTTTGATTGTCAATGATTTTCAATTTAAAGAATGTTTTAGGTAAGTGCATAGTAAGTTAATTGATTTTGGGTGCACGAGCCACATCGCCAGAAAATAAATATCAGTAAATGTTTATCGCCCAAGCAGCAGATACTTTTATGTCTACATTGTTTGGGCAGTACTGGACAAATTAATGGTGTGGCTTCAATGCATTAATTTCCGTCCATTCCTTTTGTTTGTGTATGTGCGTCAGAAACTTTTAAATAAAATATGTTTTATTTAAAAGTTCTATTTTACTAATTTTTAAGCACTACTTGTTTACTTATTCCAAGTTTGTGTTACAAAATGCATAAGTAACTTAGACAATGAATATAAAATACTGCAAAGACTTTGCAGACTGGCTGGAAGAAGGCAAAGCGGTTGTAATTTTTGGTGGAACACATTTCCTTTGCACTTTTCAGTTTTATGCAAAGTGAACAGTGAAAAGTGAAAAGTGGCAAAGTCTGTTGATTGAATAGGCCCCTGTACAAGCAACAGGTGGATCAGATGTTCCTCTCATGTGTTGGACCGTATCAGTATATCGTGAAGATACACTAGAGTAAAATCTCCTGATAGGCCACTTATTACCTAATGTGGCAGGTGCTCCCTTCACGCCAAATCGCATAGCACAAAATTGATACTGACTACCTACTGTCATGGGCTGTAAAGGCGGTTTTCTCCCGATCATCCTGCCGCACCAGTACTTGGCAGTGACAACTTCACAATAGGGAGGAAAACACTTTGGCATTGCCAATGGTGGCTAGTGCAGTCTTTACGCCAATGTACAGCAGTGATATGTTTTCCGTTGCAAGGTTCACACATCTCTTATCAACACAGAAATTTAATATACGAGTTATATTGGCTGTTGGCTGGCTCAATGACCATCAGCAAGCACTCCGCAAACTTATTACACATATGACTTTCATGGATGGGAGAAATTAAACTTCAATGTTGCTTAAATTTTTTCTTTTAAATGTTTTGTTTTTTTAACATCTTTAGTTTAATTTCATATTTCACAACAAAACAAAGTAAACAATTCCCAGATTTTCAACAAAGCAGGAAAGCATAATTTAACCACAGCGTTTTTGATTGACCATGATTAACTACAATCCATTTATCTTCCATCACTATTGCACATTCACATACCACTTTGTATGACCTACAATTGCTGTACATGAGTTTAAGAATGAAAAAACAAAATGCCAAACAAATATACTATACACACATTAGATAAACTTTAATCACTAGTACAAAAAAAAGGCCCACACTCATTTCTGGAAAATGCTTACACTTCTTAACTCTCTATAAAATTACATATGTACACAATACAGGTCTTACATTTACAATTTGAATGTGATATCTGTAACATTTTCAAAAACTGAAAACTTACACAAAAAATGTGTACAAAAATAGGTTTTACAATATATATACCCATAAATAATGCTTGTGTGATGCAAGGTTTAAATTAACAGTCTATGAATATTTGTGTTCAAATCAGGAATACCAACAACTCATGCACAGCACAAGATGCTGGGAACCAAGTTTTATCATTAATTTCTAGCTACATACATATTCAACACCAGTTGAACCCACAATATTTACATGTTGGATCTGTCTATGAGATCCAATCTCTCAACATCCACGAATATTTCTCACACACAGCGAAAAGGAAAAGAAGTTTCAAGCGAACTCCCAGTTATGTCCTGCAAACCACAGCCAGTTTTGAAAGTCCCCTTTCCCCCAGGAGGTATTCCACAGTCATAGGAATAAGTGAAGTTTCCATCCACTTTGAAGAGGATCACGATGCATACATGCGGTTGATCTCGTGTTGGTACCTGTCCTGAATCATCTTGCGTCTTAGCTTGAAGGCTGCCGTCACCAGCCCCATGTCCGGGGACCAAACCTCCGAACACAGCTTTATGGCCTCTGGGACCTCAAATTTTTCCAGCTTGCCTGCAACAAATCCCAAAAAACATCTCTTTTGCATTTAAATTTCACAATGTGAAATTCTTCATACAGCTATTTTTTTAATAAGTTATTTTGCAATAACTTAACCAAGATCATTCAAGTGCTCATTTAACAGCAACAGAAAGGTTTAATTACTTCATTCCTTTTTACATTCCACCAAATTATGTTCAACATCAGGAAAATATTTAACCCATGGGCAAACTGACCAGTAGCACATCTGCCAGCTTGGGACAATATCTAGTGAAAATACTGTATTGATAACAATTTTAACACTGCCATCCTCTATTCATGTCACTCACTACAGATGTTAGTCAAATGTGTCATTTGCTACAGTTGATTATATTAATTCTGCTTGTGTTTAGTAAATCCATTAAAACTGTAATTACAAGTGTAACTACGAAGTATTGCATGTAATAAGCTGTTTCTGGAAATAATTTTAATACTATCACATGTTAAGGTTGATTCAGTGGAGCAATATTTTTTCTTCATATAAAATAGTGTTAGTTTTGTACAAGTTACTAAGAAGTTCATTTTCCTGCAAAATGTTGTAGCTGTCCCATAATGGTACAATAGTCAAAATTTTAATTTTCCCCCACTTCAGACACCCTATGAAAACCAATTAACATATTAAAATGAAATAATTTGCAGTCAAACTGCAAGTCCCAGGATACAACTTTATTAATATAAAATTCCTCTGCAAAAAAAAGTTATTAAAAAAACTTTAATATGGAATTTTTACACTTTTTTAATGCGAAACTATTTTGTATTGTGTTTTTAGATAATTCAAGTCTTAGCCCACGACATTTATTTTCACTGTGAATAATTTAATTTTGTTTCGTATTGTTAGTTTGGTGTAGCTAAATATTTCTAGAAATCAACATTACTTCACACAAATATAACTCACTCTCCCCCCCCCCCCCCATAAACACACTTGATATCTTACCTAATTATGAGACCCTTTTGGGCCATAGGGGCCATTCTCAGCATCTTCAAGTACCGATACATACTAACTATGCAGGTTGCAACAATAAAAGTAAGGAAGTTTTATTTCAAGTTTACAGCCTACAGCTTAATTTCTTTTATTCCAATTCAACTATGGTGACCCCTGGTCACTTACTGAAGAACAAGTTTTAATTTCACCCTGCATAGGTTAACTACCTACATTAAAAAAACATAACAGGAAAGAAGTGGCATCAAGAATGTCAACCTTGCTGACCAGAATAATTCTTTTCTTCATCTTACAAGCGTGGTACCTTGACGTAAGTGGGATTGATCCCAGTCACATCGGTTTTATTGTTTCGCTATTTTCACGCTGACAAGGCATTGTTCATTGTTTCATTCACTTTTTGGAATCCATATGGCATTGTTTCTGTTAATTTTGTGGCCTCTGTAGTCACTCCCGTAAATAAAGCAATTTTTCCTTTGCAGCTGTTTCCCGTTGTAAAGTAATGAATATATTATGGTTCCAGCAAATGCAGAAAATCAATTAAGTTTTTAAGTATGCCCTGTCATGACAAAAAATTTGATGCATCGACTGGAACAGAAGTTATCGAGAAGAAACAGATAAATCCAAGGTGGCAGGGGTCAATACCCCTTAAGAACACAACCTGTATCACACTACGCGTTTCAGCCTGTTCGTAAATAAGAGAAACATTTTCTAACCCTTCCAACATACTGTAGCTAAAACCTGCCTATTTAGACTGCTGTACTTTAAAATATACACGCCAGATGTTGAAAAAAGTGTAACTTACAGTCTGCACTTAAGTCCTGTAGTAAAAATGGATTAGAGGCAATCAGTCACTAATTCAGCAGTACTCTTGGCAATGAGGGATTTTGTGCACGCTCGTAGCCATTACTTCTCAGCCTCTTGTGCACACGTAGCAGCACCCATAATTGCAGTTGTCAATTTTTTTTCCAAGTGTAACAGCTTCAAATCCATCATATTATAATTGTTACATCCAGGTAAGAACAATGGAACAAACAATGGACTTTATACCTCTTGAACAATGCAAGACGTTGCGACAATGTAAACTAGGACATGAATAAATTTGCCATGAGCTTTATTAATGAAACTATCCCAGCATTCTCCTTTGTCAATATTGAGAAATCATGGTAACCCTAAGGGGCCTCAGTGGCAGAATGGGTAGACCAGTTACCTCCCACCAAGGTGATCTAGGTTCGATTCCCGGCGGGTCGATCCCCGGATTTTCACATGTGGGAATCATGCCAGACGATGTCGCTGGTCGGCAGGTTTTCTCGGGGATCTCCCATTTCCCCTGCCCTTTCATTCTAGTGCTGCTCCATTCTCACATCATGTCACCCCTCCACCAGCCCTAAAGACCTCTATGTTAAGTGCTGATGAAAATCTCTCACGGTAACTATCAGGATAGCCAGAGCTGGTAATCAAACCAACATTACCAATGAATCACATTTAACAGATGTGTTAACCTTTTGTCCATACAGTTGCTAAACAATTTTTTTTTAACTTTTAATATTTTCAATATTAATGGACATGTCCTGAACAAATTTTGAGTTGGTAACGACAATTTCTGTAATCAGAATTTGTAATAGCCAAAGAGTTCCCTGTAATACTTCTTTACCCTATAATTGTTATCACCACAAGACCTTTTGCCAGTGAACTATATAAAGAGGTACACTTGTAAAATACATTAATACTAAAAACACCAAGTTCTCCACATATAAAGGGTAAAGAAAATAAGTCTGTAGGTTTTAAAAAACATGGGAGCAGCCAGAGCTGGAGCAGAGATTTACTCACTGCGTTTGGCATGTTCCTGGAGTTCTTTGAGTACTGCACGTTCCACCTCTCTGGTCTCGCACAGCTGCTCGAAGGACATCGAGTTTACGCCAATGGAAGCAGCAAGTTCCGCCAGCGGAGCCGCGTTAGGGACTACCAGCGCCACCGTGTACTGCTTTGTCGGGTCTCCGTACACACAGATGTTCTCCACTAGTGGTGAAGTCTTCATCTCCATCTCCACCTTGCCCAGAGACACATACTCCCCAAGTTGCAGTTTTACCAAGTCCTTCTTGCGGTCTGAAAACAACATTGTACCAATTTACCTTTCGTTCTTGCACAATGCTGATGAACACCTCTACTGTACTATATCTAGCCAAAAGTAAGATTTTGTTAACACAATTACCAAATTTTTACTTTCCTCTGAACAAAAAAATTAATTCTCATAAAATACAAATGACAGAAAATTTAAGTTTATACTATTGAAAAATTTACTATACAGTGGATTCTCTGTGTGTTGCAACCTAATACAGTTATCTGCATCCATGGAACATGATCTGGGATCCCATTTCTTAATTTTACAACATTTCAAGACCACATCCATTGAAATTCCTTAATATTTAATTTTTTTTATCAGTCCCACGAGAAACTACGGATAGAGAATCCACTGTATTCTGTTGGTTATGTAGAGAAATTACTAGCAAGTTAACTGTAGATTTAGGATAGGTCATTTACACCTATGGTGGTAAGAACTGTTGTTCCTTCTGGTCTAACAGCGATCTAGTCTACAATGTCACTATCCTCATTGTGTACCTACATTGTATATATGGTACAGTTTTTAACTTAAATATAAACCATGATAATATACTAGTGAAAAAAAAACCAGCAAGACAATGTGTACAAGTTAAGTAAGATCTCTCAGAGAAAAAGAAACTGAATATCTAAAAAAAGAAACTGTCATATCAATTTAAGAAAGGTCACCACGTGAACATTTAATTTGCAAGCAATGTAAAAAAGGAATAATTTTTGACTAAAAAGTAGCTAACATGCCAAGAAAAAGCTCCACCAACAGCCAGCACATGAATTTAAATGTTAAGATAAGATTATTAACGACTTCAGAAATGTAAGTGTTGTGAACCAAATGCAGGAAAATTACAGAACTAAAATCTGGCAAAAATAAAGGCCATTAAAAAGTGTCTCAGGCAAAATTATTAGGAAGCATGTGTCTTCCTAATTACACCATGCACGTGTTGAAACTATGGGAGTATTAATTATGGGGTATAAAAATGAAATCGCAGATGCAAAAACTAAAATGTTTGTGCACATGATAAAATTACAATTTATTTTTTGGTTATTTAAATTACCTTACACACACTTTTAGAGTTTTAAATAATGTGTATACATGTAGTTTAAAGTTTAAAATGCTCTCCATTTAACATTTTTCTTCTGGGTAAAAAATTTTTTTAGCAGTAGCCAATTCAATAAAATCCCAAACATCAAACCTGAAATAAACAATTTTATACTACATACTGAAGGTAGGTTTCTTTTACTGTGCTATGTCTAAACCACTACCTATATTTGTACACCAATTTACATTAATGCACAGTTTCCAGACAGTTCACCTACATGTGTAAATCACAGCTCACTAAACTGCCAAATTTTTTTACTAAAAATTACTTCAGTTTTAAGACGGGCTACAAAAGTTTAAATACTTTCACATTTACATACTATAATGTTCGTATTGAACAAGCGTTTACAAATACTCTAAGTGTGCTTTTCTTCAACAAAAAAAGAAAAACAGCTTCCTGATAAATTGGGGTTTGTTCCAAAAATATATTTTGCCAATTAACATAACTACACTGAATTATGTATTATTTGACAGATAGTATTAACATTAATTTTATGCTATGAGTTCAAAAAACTACCTTGTATTAATTACATTTAAGTATACTGGTATTTATTACAGGTAACTAAACTTTAGAAGTGTGACACTGTAAACAAATTGTTTGCCACTACTGTAAGTTCAACACAATAGCGAGAACTTTAAGCTCAAATTTTTTTACATTAAGTGCAATTGTGTCTTTTACTTTTATGTAAATTTAGTACAAATGGAAAAACAAATTAAGGTACTTTTCACTTGTGCCAATCAAACCTTGCTACAGTATGTAAATGCCAAGTAAAGCAACAGTTTAACTTACCAATGATGGTGAGAACACCGTCAGGGTGGAGCTCTGCAATGTCGCCACTCTTGAACCACTGACGGCCCATGTCCTGGAAGAACTCTTCGCCAGTCTTTTCAGGCAGCTTATAGTAGCCGGGCGAGACATTCTCTCCTCCAATCATCACCTCCCCGCGGGGGTACGGCTTGTCCTGCACAGTGTAGTTTCCCTCCTGCCAGTCAACTAGCCTGATGTCCGAGACTGTCGTCGGGTTGCCGACACGCCCCGTCGACATGTCAAACTCTGCAACGCCACGCAAACAGTCAATTACTTACTTGTGGATGTTTGACTTCTGCATCACTGAAAATAAACCAAATTTTTGAACTACCAAGAATATACCCAAGTTTGCTGTGTCTAGTCCAGGACTTCAATTAAATGTACCTTCAGGCCACTTGCTTAAATTTTATAACTACCAAAAACACTCTGGGGGGGATGCAGTCCATTATAGGCATTGTACGGTATCATTTAATTGAACTTAATGTTAGTCTACAATAAATCATTGTCATACACAGAGATTACATTGACCTAACTATAACTATTAAGAAATAGCCTTTAAATTATTAAAATTATAACTTATTAAAATTATTATAACAAGACATTTTCGCCGATTTCCATTTTGATGGCGGGCCAGTATAAATCTCTCTGCGGGCCACATCTGGCCCACAGGCCACCTATTGAGAAGGCCTGGCCTAGTCGCTAAAGTTATTTTGACCTTTAATTACATGTCTTGTTGATAAGCACTTGTACCTTTAAGCAGATGTATGTCAGTATACAACAAAATTTGGTTAGTTCAATTTTGAAGGCAGAATATTAAAAAGTTCTAATTAATTGTGCATACACACATTACCCTTGACCTAAAAAAACCTAGCAAAGTGAAGTTTAATTAACTTCTTTCACCTCCTGCACTTACAATTCATGAATATACAATGCAAAGTAGCCAAAACTTCATTAACCCAGACATGGCAAGAACCATGCACATGTGCCGACATTACAAGGCAAAGTTATCTTTTCAGCAAGGTTAACAGATTCAAGTGAACCATTGACTGCATTCAAATAAGAGCCCTCATTTACATGGAGCAATCTATGCACAAATACTTGCTAGCTTTTTAAATATTGGATCATTAAAATGTTGACTGCATTAAGATATAATACCCTCTAAGCATAAACAACCTCATCACTACAACAGTGCACAATTCAACTTCTAGTAAGCATCAGTTGTTGGCTCACCTAAATTGTACACAATTTTTTACAGTTCTAATTTTTGATTTTGCAATTTAATTTGTCAGGTCACATGTTCATTAGCAATAATTTCTTCTAGTTACAAATTTGAATAATCTGGATTATAAGAATTAAATTTTTTAAAACTTCACATAAAAAGAATTTGCTACGCTGTCATCAAATATTTTTCTACCACGAGTACAGTAATTTGTACATTTTCAACTTTTTAAGCGCAGCTGAAATAATCTGAGATGCACGACTTATGTGCACTGAAATAAAATATTTCATTAACTAATTTTCACGAGAGAATAGTAGTACAGTGGATTTTCGAAACACCACCCTTTTTAGTGAACCTACAGAAAAGCAAGCACACAGGAAAACTATCATTTTGGATTTAAGCGCAAAAATATACCATACATAATCTCTTCACTGGGAACCTCTTAAGTAAGTATTAAAAACCATTTTTAAATTCAATTTAAGGTAACATTTACTCAAAAACAACCCCCAACCGGCAAGACAGCACGATCAAACAACCCCCAACCTGCAAGACAGCACAATCAAACAACCCCCAACCTGCAAGACAGCACAATCAAACAACCCCCAACCTGCAAGACAGCACAATCAAACAACCCCCAACCAGTAGAATAGCACGATCAAACAACCCCCAACCAGT
>PNEQ01000894.1:11732-22084 GCA_003012365.1 Medauroidea extradentata
CCCAACCTGCAAGAATAGCACAATCAAACAACCCAACCTGCAAGAATAGCACAATCAAACAACCCAACCAGTAGAATAGCACAATCAAAAACAACCCAACCAGTAGAATAGCACAATCAAACAACCCAACCAGTAGAATAGCACAATCAAACAACCCAACCAGTAGAATAGCACAATCAAACAACCCAACCAGTAGAATAGCACAATCAAACAACCCAACCAGTAGAATAGCACAATCAAACAACCCAACCAGTAGAATAGCACAATTAGCAATTGGTGCTTCGCTATAATAAAATAGATGCTGGACACATTTTCATTACTGTAAACCTACAAGTGCCAGATACATTCTTATTGCAGCCAACCTACTATACTATACATTGTAGCAGATTGTAAACAAACAGTGGCATATAATTAAAGTGTTGAAAAACAATTAATGTGCACAATCTTTGATGAATGTACAGTATCTTCTGTTTTGAATGTGGAATGCCATTAGTAATTGCATTATTTAAATATTAATATTGGATAGACAGAAGTAAACAAATGAATAATGTGGTACAAATAATATAAAGGGAACAAATTTAAAGAATCTATTTTATAGCTATATTCTCTAGATAAAAGCGACAAATGTGGGTCAACCTAAAAATTAGGTCAAACAAGTTTGAAACTTTTTTCAGACAAAAAAAATTTTTTTTAATGTGCATGTGACATTACATATTATACTAAAAATTTACAGTAAAACATTTTTATAATAACTACCTCCAACAACCATACTCACAAACCATGAAGTCTGAAATAGGGGTTTTGTTTAGAGGTCTTTTGCATAAAATAATTTTTTCAGTCTGTTTTTCTGTAATGGGCAACTTAATTTGAACTAAGCACTTGCTAGAATTTTTATCTATTTAGGCTTCCTTTTTAAAAAAAAAAATATATTTATGCTTCTACAGAATTATTTCTTCATTAAACTAGGACTACGAAATGTGAACACTTAAATCCAACCTCAGTGTGTAAATCACATCTGGCAAAAATGTATTTACGTAGTATGGACTAGCTTGTCGGGAAGTGAAACTTCTCACTGCCAAACTATTAATATTTTTTTGGGAGGGGGGAGCATAGACTGTACACACACAAGTGCACATTTAATGATTTTATTTGGATGATGTCTGCTAAGTAAATTAAGTTTCAAGTACAGTCAAAACTCATTACTACAAACCCTGATAATACAAAGTTCTCATTAATACAAAGTGGTTTTTGTTCCCCTTCGGATGAGGACAGAAATCAAATACTTCCATGTTCCATAAAATTTTTCTTTGTATGTAAATCAATGTAATATAAAGTCCTCTAGTTAAAACAGATCATTGTGATAAGAATGTGAGTTTTCAGAGGATAAACATAATTATAAAAATTTTAGAAACTTTTTAAGGTTTTGGCCAACACCTGATAATACAAACATCTTTATTACAAACAGCAAAAATTTTGGTCCCTTCAGGTTTGTAGTAAAGAAGTTTCACTGTATTTGTATCGTGCATGTGACAAACCTTTATAGGCTTTCAAACCTTACAAGAGTACATTGTTCACCAAGTTTATACCGTAAGTGGCCGAATGTTATTCTTTGCAATACAATTTAAATGTAAATATTGCTTGTACTTAAAAATTGTACTAATTTATTAAATTAATAAATTCCAGCAGCACTTTATACATAGTAAACCAAGGATTCAGAAATCATTAAGAATTAGAAACAGAAACCAGGGGTCTGTTTACAAACATCTGCTATCACTATTTGTATGCCAACGAACTGCAAGGATTGATTATACAGTAATTCAAGAATTTATTTCACATTTCAGTTTCACTTTGTGTACAAATATTTTCACAGTTCATGCTAAGATAATTATAAAGCAGATGAACCATGCAACTAGAATGTTGGTACTCACTGTCTAGAACTGTGGCGCTTGAGCATGTTTCCGTGAGGCCATAACCTGGGGCCATCTCCACGCACAAGCACACCTTGATGAACTCGTGGGTGTCGTTCGAGAGGGGGGCACCACCGCACAGAACCAGCCTGATACGTCCGCCCAGAAGCTGCCTTATCTTGCTAAACACCAATCGGTCGATGAGCGGTGTCCTGAAGCCACGCCTCTTCCAAGCACGCTTGTACTCGAAGGCGAACCTGAAGAGTTCGCGCTGAAACGCACTGCTCTTCGACACCTTGTCATTGACACCCTTCGTAATGCGATCCAGTATCAGCTGCAACATTGTGCATAGTTTTATTCACAATTTTGTCTTTAAATGATTATCACCTGTGTTATCACAATGGCAACCACTGCAAGCTTAGAGAACTTCTAAACTGTTCCAAGTTTGTTGAAATAACTTTATTGGCCTCTTCTGGTATTACTACTTCATACAATTTTAAATTCCACACAATTTTTTACAGAAACATATGAGAAGAAAAATAAACCACGCAAAAAAATGTGTGTAATGCACTGAAAAGTGACTGACAAATTTGTGGAGATCAATATTTCTGTCAACATCTGCAGTATGGTACTTTGTAAAATCAATTTTGAAGTTGTCCTAAAAATAACTACGGCAAATAGTTCATAAGAAAGCAGTGGCGGTGCGTAAGGCAGTGCTCTTGTGCTGTAGCACTGAGTAAACTTTTATAAAGTTATAGTGTACTAATTTTATCAAATTTCAGTTAATGTGCCACAATTTATACTTCTAACCTTTCTTAATAAGAGATTGGCTGCTTTGCACTGAGTTTTATAAGCGGACAGAATTTCCAAGTAATTTCGTTCGAGTAAGCCGCCTTTTACTATGGTGTAAAACTGGCTCTGTGCTCCCACGGACTAGTGCATGGCTGTCACTCCCCTTTCCTACCTCCTGTCCTAGCCAGAGGCTTAGAGAGACGTGGGAACCTCGTCTTTTATCAGCACCTGCTCCATGCATTGAGCAGTGTAGCCCTGCTATCTACTGCGCAAGCATGCGACAGTTACGTCAGCACATTGACAATGATGGCCGCTCGCATCGCACACGTGTTTGTACATTGCAGACTGGTAAACAAAGTAATTTTCGGTGTCGCATTGACGTGTAGCTAACTTAGAATAACTTTTATGAATAGTACGTTACTATGTACGGTATTATTATTTTAAGTTGCGGGTGTGAGAGACTTGATACTGTGCATAAATAATGAACTGCCGTAGAATCTGTGTTATCAGTCTTTGACCGACTCTATATAATGGGATTATTTGGCGAGTCGAATTTTACAACATTGATTAATTTTTATGAAAATTCTATGTTGCTTAACTATAAGTGGAAAATTATTTTAATGTTTGTGTCCGTGGTTTATTAGTGGCAAGTTTGTCTGGTACGAACTACACATTTATTTAAGTGTTTCGTAATTGCAATCATAAATATCGCAGGCTTAAGGCCTAGCTGATGATAAAACGAGCTGTGCAGTGTATGTGTTGATTTTAGAGTGGACAAGCACATGAAACTTCTAGTTTTCATAATTGAAGGAGTTATTAAGTTATAGTTTTCAGAATAGTTAATTTTATCAAAATATGCCGATGCAGGGCTGAAGATATGCGTAGGCCTACTTCTCGTGTGTTATAAAATTGCGCCTGCATTTAGACAAGCTGAACTCTAATTTAGTCTTAAGACGCCTCACATGCGATATTTTTGGCATTTTATTTTCGAGTCGGGTTCACATAAAACGTGAGGAAACAAGAGGGAATGCAGTAAGAACAAATGTACAGAAACAGATTGTAGAATATTAACTTGCCATTAATAGTATTCATTGCTTGTGTATTTAATAAGTACCTATACATTGTAGTTAACATTTTTCAGGGCAGTGTCATGTAGCCACAAAAAAGTCCTTGGCTCAGTTTCACCAACCTCTGTTTAGCATGTAACATTTGTTAAAGATGATTAACAGAAGATTTTACACGTTTAATATAACTTAAATAAAAACACGCAGTAATCTTTTTGTTAATATGAAGCGGAAAGATACAAACTAGCTGAAAATAGAAATTAAATAAGGCTTTCGTTTTAAGTAGGCTACTCACATTATCACAAATTGTCAGCAAGCATTTTTTTCCCTTTTGCAAGCTAAACCAGCTTCGTATTGTTGGGTAAGTTGCATACGTACGAGAGGGCGCAGACTATGCCATGCAACAGCTGTACAACAATGTGAGTGTGTATTATGGTTGCTTAACACGTTTGACATATTATATTTGCTTGCCAGACGTACTCAGAGTAGTGTTAAATATTATGTTTTCAAAGAAGACAAGAGTAATTATAAATTATAATTAATACAAAACTAAACTTAATTCTTTAAGATGAAAGTTTTTTACAACACACTTTATTGGCTACATTACTGCTTACCATGAAACGCAGTACAGTTTCTCAATACATGTAAAGAGAGTTCTATACCTTTGAGTTAAAAATATGATTATTAGCAGGGAAACAAAGGATAGCGATGGGGTGAAGGACATTATATTTAGAGCACAGAGCTCAAAACATCGACCGGCCGCCACTGCAAGAAAGTAAAATTAAAACTAAAACTTTACAAATACCATGAGCTGTACTGAGGTAGGGGTATTTACAGGAGATAGCAAGCTGGGACTTCCTTCAAGGCCGTTTAAGTGTGGAACTAATAATTTTATTTGAGTACAAAATTATGTCAGTTTTTTAGACATCACTTGAGACTACATTTTCCTCTAATGGAAAATTTTTTTAGCATGCATAGTAGTCAAATAAGAGCATGTCAAAGTCAAAATACGCATGACTACGGGCACAAACTAAGGAAAACTATCAGACTTACTAAAGTGAAATAATTTCCTCTAATGTCCGATGTCTCAGCATAATGGGCAAAAGTTATTAAAACATGAAAGGACGTATCTTTGTATTATTCAAATATTGCAGAAAAAAGATTTTTAGTGTATAAATTAGTGACATTTTAGGTGTACTAAAAACTTATTGTATTCAAATGTTTCGTTTTTAACCAACAGCAGCATTCATCCAGATTACGATACCAAGTTTATAGCAATGGAAACTGTTTACTCATTGTGGTATGTGTGTGCAGTAACAAATGTGCATCCCCTTCTCCAACACAATTTTTACGCTCTTTCTTACGGGGTGGAGAGCTCAAGTCGCTTAAAGGGGACAGAGAGCCAAAGCAGTGGAAGTTTCACAATTTTAACATAACTTTTTCCTCTTTCCTTGAAAATCAAGGCTCGACAATCCGGAAATGATACTTTTGTACAACTTATTACATTATTACATACCGTCTTATTTTAAGCAGTGATGGCAGATAAGAGAAAGACATTCCTATCTAACATCAGTGCTCTAAAAATAAGAAAGTCTGACTATGTAATAAAGTAAAAAGGTGTACAAAAGTGTAATCTACAGATTTTCGAGCCTTTATTTTCTATAACAAGCTAGGGGGAAAAGTTATGTCTGAAATTGTGAAAATTGACTGCTTTGGCACACCATTCTCCTTAACCTATCCCTTCCATACCCTAGACTGAAGCGTGTGGGGAGCACGCACCAGCCTTTTTAGTGTCTGCGACCACGTCAACTGTATTTGCATGATTCGGAGTGTGCCATATGTTCCAACCATCCAGGTCGGATGCCATATTGTGGACTTGTGTATGACAGCACAGTTTCAAGCCTCACACCAACACCTCTTTTCCCTTTTGCACTGCGAGTGCAACTTCCCCTCCCATTCTCCGTCACTTCCTTTGTGCCAGCCTGTGGCCAGGCGACAGGTGGTGTTTGTAGCTTGGGCCGAGCCACACCTGCTTCTTCGGTATGGTACAGAACATGGTAAGGAGATTTCTTGAACATTTTCATTCCCCTTCCATCCTGCCCGATTCAACCTTCAACTCTTGTATAGTTATGTTAACAGATGTGTAATGTATTGTATCATGAAGATCTTATAATACAGTGTTTCTAACTGGTGTTACTTTCTGACCCTTGGGTCTTTTAGCTGGAAATCCCGCCGTCCCCTAGCACATTGATACTCCCCAAATGCTTTAATACAGGTTTTGGTTTAGTGCGGGGTTGAGGTCTTGAGTGCCCTAGCATCTCAACGCTGCACAACTCTGCTCCAGGTTAGAATCCCGGGCAGGGGAACATAAGTGCTGGATTTTCAGCGTTTTTCGCGAGGGACTTGAGTTAGGTTACTGCCTGACGTTTGACGTTATGGCAGATCGAGGGACAGAGTAACTCAAGTAACATAGAAGAGCATGATTGTTAGTGAAGGGTTGGACGTTATGTCACGAGGATGTTCGCAGTCTGATTGAGAAGGTGGTGCACGAGTACGCTGATGTCAAAACTCTTAAAATCTGACGTTGCGACATGTTACCATACAGATTCACTGTCACTAGAAATACGCCCGTGCGACAGCAGCATTTTAACTATCCTCTGCCTGGATTACACATAATTCGGAGTATTTTTGACAAATTGTTTAAAGATGGGGTAACCTCTCCTAAGTCTGACTAAGCATGTCCCGCATTTTTGGTTATGAAAGGGAATGGCAGAAGCTACAGTTTTGTAACCAATATGATGGCCGTCAAATTGATTTGAATAGACCCATTTCCAATGCTGACTGGAATTCTCTTGGCAACATTTAGGGAAGGTCAAGGTCTTTCTTTGTTAGATTTGAACCACAGCTTCCACCAGTGTTTGGTGCATCCTGACAGCCTTTTGCATCCCGTAGACTCAGTAGGATTTCAATCGCGTTCCAATGGGCACGTGTTTTGGTACGCAAGCCATGTCGCGTGTGATAGATCATGTTTCGTCAGATAAATTTAACTTCATGTTTAATTATATTGACAACATTGTGATATACAGCGAGTCTATGGATAAGCACGTGGAACATGTTCACGAGGTGCTTCAGGGGTTGCGACAGGCTGACTTGAAGGTTAATCATTCCACAGTCACGTGGTGTTCCGATTCGAAGCTGTTTTAGGGATATGTTATAGAAGATGGTAAGTTATTCACCGAGCCGGCGAAAGTGGAACCAATTGTTAATTTTCCGCATCCCCATTTCCCTCAGGAGTGTTTCTAAATTTGTGAGCATGATTGGTTATTATTCACACTTTATTCCACAGTTCGCGGAAGTCGCGGCCTCCTTGAATATGTTGAAGCGGCGTGGTCAGCATTTTGTTTGGAGTGGTGATCGAGAATGAGCCTTCAAGAGATTAAAAACAGAGTCTTTTAGCGTTGTGACACTAGGGCACTCAAGTCTCCACCCCACACTAAACCAAAACATCTTTAATCTAGTGATGGCCCGATACTGGAAAAACCCAATACCGATGCAGGTTCAGATATGAAAGATTTTACCGATCCGATACCTGAAAACCGATATTTTAAATATCTGTAGGAAATCTTGTTTTCTGTTTGAAAAGATTAAAACTTTTATTACTTTTTGACTCAAAATGTCTGTTCTTCATTTAGACTATAATAACAGTAGTGAAACGTTGCTTTAAAAAACAAATAAAATACAAAACTAGACACTAGAACAGTTGAATAGAATAAAAGCTTGAAAATGTGTTGATAATATCAACTTGATGTGTGTGTGGTCAGTCATTACACTTTGAAAATGCCACAGTCAACCTCCATAGCTTCTATTTCAAAAGATCCACAATTTGCGTTAAAAAGAAGTTAATTAGGAAGTTTTACTTTAAGTTTAAGAAATAAGACTTAGGTTCTGATGTAAAAATTTCAGTAACTGAACATCATAAGATGAGAGGCGGTTCCTTTTTTTTTGTGCAAATTCCGTTACAGGTGCTAAATAACCTCTCTGAAGCTACAGAAACAGGAGGAACGGCCCGTTTATTTTGAGCAAGCAGTTTTAGGTTTGGGAAATATACAATTTCTTTCCAAAAGAGCAAAAAGTCATCCAACAGTGGAAAGTAGGCTCTTATGTACCGAGTCAATTCATTTGATACATCAGTTGTGGTTTGAGATACATCTGACATCTGAATCATTTCTGCACAAATCTGCTGCAATGCTGACACTTCAGTTTGAGGCTGAGGAGTAGGTACTGCTACTAATAGCATATTCCAATTGACTGCTCCAGGGGTGCACCTGGTACTCTCCGAAAACTGAAAATATGCAATAGTCACGTGATTGCCCCCAACGAGTGTGTATTGCTTATGCTCCAACAACTGGAACACACCACACTTGCTGTGCAAAACATTTGTGGTAACAAATAACTTGAAACACGAAATTCTTTAACCATAGGTACTCCAAAACAGCCAAAATTTAACCCTACGAAATTTGAGAGGTTACTTTATTACAATTTTTCTTCTTGATCTATCGGTAAATAGATGTTCAGACAACTATCTTACTAACCTTACTATAATTTTAATAACGAATACAGATTAAAATAATCACTGTATGTTTGAATACCAAACTTCTTTGCATTTTTAAGTTCCGAACACTCAATTGTGTACATTCCCCCAAATAAAACATTTTCTTTCGTTTACACAATCACAGGTCGCCACCATAATTGCACTCATTTGCCGCACCGTCTCTCAAGACTGTGCGGCAAAAACTGCTCCCGGTGCGCACCCATGGAGTGCAACTCTCAATTTGAATACGAAAATCTGAATGCCCCAACGGGAGTTCTGGTAATTGGAACACGTGGCACCCATTGGGTGCCCACCAGGAGCATTCGGGTGCAGTAATTGGAATACGCCATAAATGTTCACAAACGTAACCAAAACAACTTTTTCCTGCACCAGCATTTGCAAATAAAGACCTAAGGATTGCCAACCTCACAGAAACATAAAACGTAGTTCACTAAGAGGAAAACAGGGTGCGTTCCGTAAGCACAGCGCTGCTGTTGTGCTATACGCTACATGCCATTCAGCAGCTTATACTCTTAGAATACAGCAGCAGCTCTTGAGTAGCAGAGCAGTCACAGCGAAGACTTAACCACACTACAAGTGTATATTCTGTGACATTTTTGCATTTAGGAATGGCATTTCGATCTTCACTTTGTTGTTTAACCTTAGAGCATGGATAACTAGAGATAGCTTGTTGCCTTTGTTGTGAAACCTAAATCTAGCAATAGGCAAAATATATGAAAACCGCTACAAAATAATTAACGTTGCGATATCCCTTCGTAAAAACCCTGAGAAATGAGATTTATTGACTATTGAATCTTTTACAATCAATACACAACATATTTACTTTTACTCATTCTTTAAATTACTGGAAAACGAAAATGCCAAGACCATGTAAACAGAACATGTAAACATACTCTTATTTTACACAAAAATGAACAGGAAAAGATGGATGCTGGTAATATACGACAGCAAATCATTCTGCATATGCTTCTTTAAATGTGAGTGATATTTAAATACAATATGCTCACCGCTATGTAGTATTAATAATGAATCTTGTTTCGCTCGGTGCCCATCAACAGCTGATTAGATCTAGGAATCACATCACAGCTGTAGTTTCTATGCTCTATGTGTTCAACGATAAGTAAACAATGTTCCATGACTGTTTTTATGTTTTACGGCATCGCTGTGTGTATTTTAAGCGAGAATTATTATACTTTTGTAATATAATTGATTTGCGGTATAGATTTTTAAGCAGTTGCTGCTAGAAATCTTTGGCTTTATAACTCTTTCAGTTATGTTTATTTAAATTTTACTGTTTTGCCAAAATTTGAATGTCTAAGTATGTGAAATGAGCTTTAGTAATGATGAATAGGTTGTAAACAGTTCAAATCAATATTGTTTTCAGTCACATTGCCACCTTCAGATGGTAGGAGTAAAGGAATAATGTGCGAGTTAGCCGAGATAATGACTGACCGATGTACCAATATTAAATTTCCGATTTTAAGTAACTGTAAATGTACCGATAATGCCGATATCCAATATCCGTAATCTGACATCGGACCATCACTACGGTGTATTGAAGCATTTGGGGAGTATCAATGTGCTAGGGGACGGGATTTCCAGCTACAAGACCCAAGGGTCATAAAGTAACACCAGTTTGAAACACTATATTATAAGATCTTGATACAATACATTATTTCACAACATCTGTTACCGTCACTAAACAAGAGTTGAAGGTTGAATCAGGCAGGATGAAAGGGGAATGAAAATGTTCAAGAAATAATCTCGTATGTTCCGTTCCGAAGGAGCAGGTGTGGCAGAGGATGGGAAGGGAAGTGGCAGAGGATGGGAAGGGAAGTGGCAGAGGATGGGAAGGGAAGTGGCAGAGGATGGGAAGGGAAGTGGCAGAGGATGGGAAGGGAAGTGGCAGAGGATGGGAAGGGAAGTGGCAGAGGATGGGAAGGGAAGTGGCAGAGGATGGGAAGGGAAGTGGCAGAG
>PNEQ01000896.1:0-12872 GCA_003012365.1 Medauroidea extradentata
GGTCTTTAGGGAGCTAGACCCCTCAACCAGCCGCCTTTTCAGCTTTTCAACCACCATCATCTCGACGTGGAGGATCCAGGGGGAGCACGCCACACGGGCGGCAGATCCACGGCCACCACCATCAGCAGCCGGCATTGCGAGAGGCGTAGTTGTCTCTCTCTATCACCCTCCCCTCTGCCATCACCACCAAACACGTCAACAATTTGTTCCACTTCAGTTCCTTCAACATCACTCATTGCTGTGTTTCCTTCTTCCTGACCAGCTTACCCTTCCCTTCCCCACCTCACTGCACCAACAAACATTATTATTTTACCACATACATACAGTGAACAGAGGACCTAGCTTGCTTCCCTGGTGCTGATGTACAATCTTCCTCTTGTGATAAGGGTGATTCTAAAGGAGCACTAGAAACATGGTGTTGGAAACAGCCAAACGCAGGTTGTTTTTGGCTCTTCTACACGAAAGCATCAGAGCCACTAGATTGGGGTGTTTTGATGCTCATTTGCAACATGAATCCAGTTCAAGTATGGTAGGATTGTTGCAGGTACGTTTCAACTACAAAGCCTATATCCCCAGGCCATCGGCTTCCATGGGGTACAACAGGTGGATGATGATAAATAAATAAATAAACTGTTTATGAAAGCCCATGCAGACTGTTCAGCATAAGAGCATTGCAGTCACTCCTGCATTATTCTGCATTAGGAACGCTGACACAGTAGCTTCGTTGGCTTACTTATAGAACCTCTTTTAAGTCCATATTTTACAAATTTTGTATTCCAGGTGAATTTGGTGCTAATTTTCATGGCGCTTCTAGTGATGAAATCTGCTAAAACTACTGTGCATTAGCTTTCTTCTATGCTCAAATTAAAAAAAACACATATCTATGGTGTAGCATGACTATGAAAATTTTCTTCTCGTTCACCTGTAAAATTTACTGAAGTGGACTTACGAGGTTTTAGAAGTAAGCCAACATAGGATGTTCAAGTGCGATAAAACCATAATTTTATATTTCAGTGAAATAGTGTTAGTTTTGCAGACAATACTTGTGAGTACAGTTTCCTCTTATGAAACAATTTTAGTCTTCATAGTTTTTTTCACAACGGCACAACAAAGTCAAAATTTACGTGTTTTGGTGCCATGCAAAAAGTGAAAACCAACAGACCTATTTGAATAAAATAATTCACTGTGATATTACATCCCATGAGCTATGCAATAAAGTATTTAAAATACCATAACGTAATATTCGGAATTTTTAAAAAAATCTCAAAAGTACACGAAAAAAGTTTTAAATACATCAATTTTTTTTAAATACTAAAATAGTTCACTGTATTTTTTTAAAATGTTTTATTATGTAGCCCAAGGCACGTTATTTCACTGTGAATTGTTTCACTTATGTAAGTCAATTGGTTTTACTATTTGCATGGCAGCAGAACACGCCAATTTTTACTTTGATGCACCGTTATGAAAAAACTTACACTATATCTCAGAAATATAAAATTATGATTTTATCACACTTGAACATCCTAAAATATCATTTGAAGCACTAGTCTAGCCAAGTTGTTGCGTTCTCCATTTACTTATGTTGTCATTGTCACATCAACATTAGATAGTGTTTCGTACTTTTCAAATTCCGCAATTCTAGCTTTCGTATAATAGCCTTAAGGATTCCCCCACTTTTGTCCTCTGTATGTACTAAAAAAATCTGTAGCCAATAATTTCTCCGTCATTAAGACTGCAATGAATGACATGTTAAAACTACACCAACTAATCACTTGCTTCAAAATATTGAATGTAGACAATTTGATAAATAAACATTAACAATTTCTTTCATTTATTAAAAGCATGTTTCACCAAAGTTTTTTTTCTCGCAAAACTTTGATGAAACAGAATTGTTCAGTATAATTACCTGTTTTCTTTCTTGTAATTGTATCTGTAACACTCGTTATTTAATTAGTTTTACAGTGAATAAGTGATGCATAACTATTTCTGTTGTACAGTTATGAAAAAAAATTAATATTTCAAAAATTAATGAACAGTTACATTTTTTCCTTCATAATTACATATATATTTAAGTAACCGTGTTCATTCCTAACAGCAAAGTATGTTGTGAGAACCACAGAATACTTATAGTAACATTAAAGAGTTATAAAAAAATTAGCCAAAATGTAAAATAATTTAGTTACGCAGCCTCTGCTTTCACCACCTTACTGCACCAACAAATTAAGGCGGATTCACACGTCCACAGTTAATGCAGATCCGGACAATCCAGAAACCGAACAGCCAATCACAAGGCTTAATTTTTTCCGGACGAGCTGTACAGAAAAAGTTGAGCTCATCCCGACTTTTCTGTATGCGGACAATGCAGATATTGCTCAGAATTCAACTTGTTGATGGTACAGTGTGTAATGGCGATGTTTTGTTGACTCGTGTTAAATTAATTTCTTTTCCTCGATATAAGTTAGTGTAATTATCACGACGTGTAACATGTCAGCAAGAAACTACAGGAAACAAGCAATATTTTCGGCATCATGCACGCAATAAAAAGTTCGATTAAATACATTCTGCGTCTGTGCGAGACACTCGTAGTTTTAATTTGTAAACATGCTCTCGAAATGTTAATGTAAACTCATGTAATGTTCGTGAGCATTGTGTAGGAATTAATATTGTCTCCTTAATCGTTTGCTGCGTATTTTAATGGTGTCGGAGGT
Source organism: Medauroidea extradentata (assembly GCA_003012365.1). NCBI lineage: Eukaryota > Metazoa > Arthropoda > Insecta > Phasmatodea > Phasmatidae > Medauroidea > Medauroidea extradentata. Next base: position 2,709 of record PNEQ01000896.1, read on the forward strand.
GTGCAATGTCTCTACTGTAGTTATTAAACAATGTTCAGAATGTAGTGGATCAGTCTGTTTACTGTTGTACAACTCTATTTATTCGTGCAAATTAAACGTTCACCTACTTTTCATGTAAAAAAATCATAAACTGTAAGGCCTAATATCACAAACTGTCATTTTGTACAGTGGTAATATAAATGTTTCTACCAACTCAAAGCTTCTTAGTTAAGTACAGGTGACAGCATAAAGTAATAACATACATGCATACTTCACCCAAATAGGATGGGATGAGGAAGCGAAATTGAACAAGATAACTAATGAAAACATCAATTACAATTCGGTGGCCACCCAGTGGAAAGTTCATCTGACCCTATTACTTACTTCCCAGCTCCTAGGTCCTTCTTTAAATTTCTATCCAATTATAAAATAAATGCAAAGGGTCAGTTGCGAGATTACTCTTACCTGCCCCTATTAAATATATCTAAAATTTCCAGCCCTTTTCAATCATCAATTCACACTATTAAACATTCAATTCTGGTATGCATCGGAAATACGAGGAGGCTAATAAAACTAAATAAATAACAAACCAATGTCTTCGTTCAAAGATGTACACAAGAAGATCTGATAGATGTAATAAACTACAATATACTTACTGTACTCTGTAAGCCTACACTGCTACGTTCTCCTCCAAACCCCTTCAATCTTCTCATTGTTTTTTCCCTTCTCCCTGTACCCTCTCTTGGTCAGGTAACTATTAACCGTCTCCATTCATAATAATAATAATTATAATACATTTTACACTCGCAATTGGGCTAAAGCCTGGTGGTCATCAGACTACTCCCCATCCTCACAGCACCAATCCTCCAGTCCCTTCCTAAACCTTCCAACCTCCTCCACAGCCACAAACTCTTCCCGCAGTGCATTCCACTCCCTCACCAGCATTAACTGTCAACCCCTCTCCATTTATCACACCCTCTGAGTTTTCTACTTTTTCTGCATTTTCCCTTAGTTTGCATGCCATACTGCCCCTTCTTCCCTCCCCGTTTATCACCCTAGGCCTAAAGTTCCATTCCTCCTCACCAGACTGCCCTGCCTCTTCCATTTATTCATCACCCACCTCACTGCCCTTCTCTAGCTCCTGTAACTCTACGTACTCCGTGGCAGCATATTCCAATACTGGACAGACTATTGTGTAATATGTCTTTCCCATCAGCTCATCACTAACCCCCCTTAACACCCTTCTGAGCAGTCCTAAAGCCCTTCTTAACCACTCTGTCCAACTTATATAACCACCGCTAGATATTGATATATTCTGTGGCTACCTCTACCCATCCCATCTGTGTACCTCTCTACTCACCATTATCTTCCTAGTAAACCTCACCAACTGGGTTTTACACACGTTAACCTTCATTCTGTTCTCCTCCAAGACCACAACCTATCAATATCCTCCTGCAAGTTGTTTCCACTGCCCACCTCTGTATATAGTACACAGTCATCTGCAAACAGTCTAATTTTATCTACAATACTGGTAGATAGCAGTGGGTCCCATGAGAAAGTCCTCAATCCAGTCAACCACCCACTTGTCATCCAGCTGTAATGACACTTTTCTCAACAAGATTTCTAGTATAACTTTGTCAAAGGCCTTCTCGAATTCTATGAAGCAGGCATACACCTGCTTCTCATCAACTGCCTGAACCAGATCCTTTAAAAAACCTGCTAACTGTTTACATCCTCAACTGTTTTTCAGTTCTCAATGTGCTCTATTCCAGTTGCTTTGTCATTACAGATAGTGTATAATTACCTTCTTCTTCTCTACCCTGCCCCAGCGTACTCCACCACATACCATTAAATATTTTGCTGAGCTTATTTGCACCTTCAATTTCACGTACATATCACTCTCTGCTGCCACATGTTCCAGCATTGGCTGTACCATAATGCAGTACCGTAAAACTTGGTGAATAGGAACAAAATTAAAAACAAGTTCCTAGCTTATACTTTTTTCTCAAATAAAATTTTGCTACATTTTAAGTTCTCTTCATGACTTAACATTTTTCTCTGAAGTTGTTTCTATTCACCCTATTTACAGTACAATTTTACTTTATCTCACAGTTCAGTGCCCACTTTGCAGCCCAACCGTAGGTACATATATTGTCTGTTCACTGTTACCAACTCAACCAGTCAAATCCCATACATCAAATACTTCCAAAGAACAAACTGTTTACCCTACTAAGTTTTCCTCCACACACACTACAATTCTCTACAAAGCTGCAAAAATATAAGTTCTTATATAACTTTTCAACTACATGTACTGAAGGTACTAAGTTGAAACTCTGAAATCTGCAATAAATTGTAATCATTAAAAACCTTAGCCAAATATTGATCTCAAGTTTTCAATTTTCCCTTGGAGCAGTATTGCACTTACCTGTTATTTTGTGACCGTCACAAACGGAAAAAATTACCATACCTACACTCACCAGATAGACAGTTGTACTAGCAAGATGTGTGCAGTAATACTAGGTACTGTATGTGTTCCAGTGAGCGTCAACTAGGAAACAACATTTATATGAGAAGAACATTACAGTGGACTACTAAATGCATCAATGAAATTAATGATTTAAACTGTATTTTTTTTTTTAATTTGTAAGCATTACCTTGCGTGTTAGATTCATTGAACTGAATGGTTTGAAAATTAGTTAAATTTATTTTAATCTACATGCGCACATAGCCCATAAACAGTTTACATTGTAATTCAAACTGAAGGATAACACACCTATTTCGTAACACAGTAGCACAAGCATTGCATGTGAGCAGGAATACATATACCTCATAAATCTATATCTGACTTTTGACTGCTGCACTACACACTTGGCAATGATGCTTGTTAGATAGCTGAATGTGTATATTTAAATTATTTCGGATACTACTTTCATTGGAACACTGCAATTATTTACTTTAGCACACCTATGCAAAGTGTGTGCCAGTTACACATTTCTTAAGGATGCAGTAAGCACCCCAAGTTCAGACACACAAATTTGAATTAATTTTTTTTTTGCATTCTTTACTATTCACGTATCGTAACTATGATGAGGCAGTTTTCCATAACAATCACATAAGAAACTTTACTCAAACTCAGTTTTTTTTTTACTAAAACTCTTGATAACATAAATTGGCAGTGTAAGGGGTTGAAAAGTGTTAAAATTCTAAGATCTTATAGTGTCAGAGGAATTCACATTTCTGACCTTTTGGATTGGTGGAAACCAGATGAGAAAGTTTGTCTTAGAAAAACAGCACACAATACCTATACAGCATAAGGTTATCTGTTTACTGTAAATTTATGAAGAAGACACACACATCTACAACAGTAATGTACAGACATTTTTCCTGAACACAAAACAAAAACAACCTTAGAGCTACAGCTCTTGCCTTGAAAAATGTGGTTCAGTGTCTCTCGGTTCCACAACATAGGCCTACTTGGATGAACAATAATCTCACATGGTTTTTCGTCTCAAAAACTAACACATTAATTTCACAATTGAGGGAGAGAAATTTTAAAGCATTTATTGAAAAACAATTGTAAATGTACAGTTCAGGCATATTAAAATCAGTAGCCCATATCATAATATACACAAACATGCTGAAAATGTTTACAACAAAGTAGATGAGCATTTTTTAATAATTTAATGTTTATTTTATCACATGGTGGCCTATATGTTCAAATATAGCTATAAAACCAGCAACACAATATAATTTTAGATGTGTCAAATTTATTTACTCAGTAATGACAACTGCTAGGTAATGATGACAAAATCTAGTATTTTATATATTTTTTTCCAAAAATTTACTGCTGAGTTTTGTATTCCTGTAACAAGTTGGGAAAATCCACCCTTCCAAATGCCCACTCATTCAATTAACACAAAACTTGACTTGTATATCTTGATGCAAAATAAAAAAGAAAAAGAATACATTGGAACTAAAGTTAGCTAAACTATGTTCTGAGGTCTACTTATGTGCTGCATATTGACAATAACTTATAATGCAGTGGTAGGAAACACAGCCATCTTCACCATATTCCACTCACTTCACTAATGTTGAACAACTTCACAGAATCAGTCTGAGCACTTTGCACACAACCTTGTCTACCACATACACCTACAATTCCACGACAACTGATGACACGCCATCTTCAGGAAGCTGCAGTTCAGAAATAGATTTTGACAGCGGTAGCACAAGTGATGAGTCTCTGGTTACCATCCTCTTATACCTCTACGAAGAAAGAAACAATACTTGTTGTATTGTAAACCAAATGGTATGCCATAAGGGTATGAAACAGTAAAGAATTATCTTTGTAAAACAATACACAACATTGTTTTGGATGTGTTACAAAAATAATAAGATTTTTTTTTAGCTAACAAAAGCTGTGAACACATCAAACCACCTACCAATCCCATGCTTTACCTTCTAACCACCCTCGCTGGCTACTCATACAGCAAATTCCACTCCCTCACCAACCTAAGCATAAACTAGTACCCACTCTGTTCTGCTCTGAACCTTTTCACTCTACCTTAGTTAATAGGCAGCCTAACATACCCTAACCTCCCTCTCAGTTTACCACTCTGTACATCCTAACCAGTTTTACCACTCCTATCCTTTCGAACATAGTTCCTTCAACATCAGTGATGGCCAAATGTTCCCTTCATCCTCACCAGCCTGGCTTGTCTTCTCCATTTATCCTTCACCCACCCTGCTACCCATTGCTGTACATGATCCTTTAACTTACTATAAGTTAGTTCTTTTTGAAACACTTACATAACTGAACTCATAAACCTGTAACTTACAACATCAACACAATTTTAAAAATTGTCTGTCTCCTTCAGTTGTATTCAATTTCTCTTTTTTGGCAAATTTTAAAAACTATTTATATTTTTTAGATGTGCCTACTCATTACTAGATTTTTATTTATCTTCCCACTACGACTTGACTGAATGTAGGTAGGCACCCACAAAATTACGCTATTGCATTTCAGTACTGATCTGTTTGAGTCGAATCTTAACACTATGTAAAGTTTATTTTCTTCTAAAAAAAAAAGCTTGAATTCGCAACAGTCAAATACATACCTAAAGGATAAAAAGTACATGACTTACCAGATATAAAACAGCTGATGCAAACTTTCATATGTTGGCTTCTTCAGTTTGCCGACACACTAGTATTTAGTACACTAGAAATGTGACGTGTGCGTCGTCGGGAATGGGATGATGGAGTGGGGGGTGTGTGAGGTTGAGCCGCTGCCCTAACGGGAGCAAGACCCAATTGGCAAGGGTTTGACGAGCCGCTGCCCTGGCGGGAGCAAGACCCAGTCGGGAAGAAGGTAATTAGCCGCTGTCCAGCAGGGAGCGGGACTCACAGGAGGAGTATCCGAGCCGCTGCTCTAATGGGAGCAAGACCCGCAGAGGTATCAGGTTGAGCCATGCCCAGAGGGGAGAAAGACCCTGGAGCAGTTAGGAATGGAGAAGCTAAATGAAACTAAGGAAAAACTTCACTGAGAGAGGTTTATTCCTCGCAGAGGATGGCGAGGTTGGGATCTCTAACGATACTAACTTTGGAACATTATATCAGTCACTGTTTACAAGTATCAGTTATGGTTACACTCAATCATGGCATATTATATACAACATAGCAAAGCATAAAGGCACTAGAAGTGGTAATACACACGGTAAATAGTAAAGATAACAAATAACTACACATTTAAAATATAGAATTATCTGGCATCAAAACAAGAATGAGTTTCAACTCATTTAGACATACTGTCATCTATTGGTAGACTCGCTGTGGATGATTTATAGCCGCCATGTTGGTACAGTTTCAACTATACTACACTGTCTTGCACTTTTGTAGGCGAGATCATTTGTAAGCACCTGTCAGCATGACAAATGTTGCTTCGATTCTCTTCTTTTCAGAAGCTATTTATTTGATTTTAAACACAAAAAAACTTACCGAAAAAATTGATTCCCGTCTCTATTACATTTATTTTATAAGACACACGAGTATAAATTTAAGTGAAGTCGGTAAAAACACTTGTCACTTCTCATTTGCACTACTCCAATAATTACAACAGAATTATGTCGTACTAGATTACGATTTATGTAATTATCACGTAAATACACGCAAGTTGATAGCTGCATAAAGCTATCTCGTGCTAAAAGTTAAAAATATTTCATTAAATGCCACGCCCACAAACGCCACTTCACATGTAAACACAACCCAGTATAAACAACGAATTGAATCATGGGTACACCGAAGATCAGTATACGCATGAACGGTCATCTGTACTGTCTGTTCTGTATGTTCTGGACGATCTGTGGACGTGTGAATCCGGCTTTATGCAATTATTATTTACAAATTTTCAAGTTTCAAAAACTCATAGACTTTCAGTTTTAATTTTAGAGCAATTGTCAAACAGGAAACCCTAAATGTATTTTATGTAAAGCAAATTAAAATAATTTAGCTTGACAATCTGGTTTTGTATGCAACTTACGTACAAGCTGTAGTTGCGCAAAATTTGCCATAGGTTATCAAGTGAAAACAAGTAACTTGATCTAGTTGAATTTCAAAATACTATACATTGCAGCTACTGTACTAACATTTGTTGCATTTAGTAAAAACCAGCAAGAAATTCCCCAAGATTGTCAGGCGCAAACACATGGATATGAGCCGACGTTACAAAGCTGGTTAATGGCATATTCTAATAAGTTGCTGCAAATCAATGAAACACACACTGACAATTTTGCCGCTGTGAAAGCTGGACAGAATCCAAAATCACATGGTGGCTACCTTTAAAAAAAAAAAAAAAAACTGTTAAGAATCTACAGAAACAACATCAACATTTTAATTTTATTATGACATACGGGTGCATGGTACTAAATATAAATTATTTCAACACAGTTTTCCTCTCACCACAATGGACATAGTTCAGTTAACTGAGAGGTCAGCGTGTATTTTTACATGCGAGATTCATGCCAGATATTTCTATTGTGTAACTACTTTCTTAAGATACTCCAATTTTTGCCAATATTTCCCTTTTAACTTTCTACAAATTAGTCTAACTCCATGTTCATGTCTAGTCCAACTGAAACCTTTTTAAGTTTATTTATGTAATTTCCTTGTGCCCGTCAAGAGCCATTTCTTATCATTTGGCATATTACATGGTAGCATTAGCCCATAACTTGTCAACTAACTTTACACAATTAGACCAGGTTTATGAATAAATACAACAATGCCAGAATGCAAGGAGGCACTGGAAATATGACAAATCATCAGAACAGAAACCTTCCAAATGAAATATTATTCTGTAATATGCTATTTGCAAGCTGTCCTTTTGGTACCAGCTTACATGTCGCACAGTTAACAAATGAACAATATTTTGTTGCATGTGTTCTCCACAGCACAATTGTGTTCCCTGAATTACCTAAAACATAAATATCGACAGAATTAAAATTGTGGGCCTGCTAAAGACAAATAAAATCACCCTAAACAAATCATTGTACAATCTGTCACATTTACCAAGGGATAATGTATTCTTAAAATGGTGACAATATAGAATATGAAGTGATGTAAAGACTAGACACACTTCTCAAACCGCACGAGTGTAAGAAAACCATTATGAAACTTACTTCGGAAAAGTGTTAACCTCGGAACATAAACTACAAAAATTAAAGGGTTGATAATGAGTTCATTATCACCTAAATATGTAATCATCATTTCATGGCATCTCCTCAGACTTTTTTATCTTTAGCATAGCCTATTAAAAATTGACAGTGTACGGTAAATTCTACAAATGAAACCAGAAAGTCATTATTAAATATTTTTCCTGCAAAGTAATACATTCATTTAGTTCCACTACTACTTTTGAATTATTAATTAATAGCAAAGTCTTAACATGTTCTAAAGATTTAGTTTCAGGCCCGATAATCCACATGGTCCAATAATAATTGTTATTATAAATTTGTGTACAGTTGGGCAACTGCTCTCAATCATCTTCCTAACCCCCCTCCCCCTATAAACTCTTGAACCCCATTCACCATCACCAACCCCTTTAAAAGTTAATTCTACACCCTCACCAATATTTTAAGCAGACTACCTACCGCACTCTGTTCTACTCCTAATCTGAATCTTCTCGCTAGCACAATTCCCTCTTCCTTTATACCCTACTTTGTCCTCACCAGCCTGCCTTTGCCTTCTCCATGTATCCTTCACCAAACTCGCTGCCTGTCTTTGCACTTTGTCCAACTCTCACGTCTCCAATTCCACATACGGGTCCCTCTCTGTTGCTACATACCCTTAACATTGGCTGCACCATTATAAAATATGCCCTTTACTTCACTGTACTAATAACATCCTTCATTACCCTTCCCAACATACCTAGAGCCCTAGACACCACTCTCTCTACAAGCCTTCTCCACCCTACAACACTATCCATAGATACTCATATTCTGCAACTTCCGTTATCTCCTGCCCTTTTCTGTTTGTACATGTCTGTACTCGTAACCTTCTTCCTCGTAAACCTAACAATATTTGTCTTTCTCACATTTGTATTAATGTTGTTCTCTTCCGTCCATAATTGTAACCCTACCCATGCCATCCTGCAACTTGTTCCTTTTACCAGCACTTAAAAGTTTTCTAGTTTACCACTTAATAACTTTTACCTCACATCATATGCAAAAATAATACTTGAAAATTTGATGGCAACAACAAAAACCTGAGGACAATCTGTAAGCATAGGTACTGAATTGTCTGCAGTGCAAGTTTCCACAAGAATAAACTTTTGTATCTGATGTATTGTTTTGATTGAGGCTACTGTTACTGTTGCATTAGTTTTTATTAAGGTTGTCAAAATTGCAGGAAGAGATAAAAAAAATGTTCACATTACCACTACAGATGAAATTATATTAACTTACTGTCCAGCCAATCAAACTAATGCAACCATATTTAAGTGTTTGTTAAACATCAAGGTGACTACTTACTGGCACATTATGTGATCTTGCTGTAGTGAAATCTGTCTCTCACATATCAGCCAATATTTCCAGCATGACATCATCCAGCTGAACTTCTACACCAACAGCAGGAACACACTCTTATATACTTTACCAGCTTCATCTAAAAACAAAAACTTCTAAAAAAAATCAATAACTTGAACACTAACCCTGTGCATCTTCTAGCACAGCTCACATATAAGCCTACTGATGTAGGTAACTTATGCATTATGGAAAAATATAGAAAATCTTGCGCCTAGTAACATTTCACAGTCAAGTTTTACATCAGGTATAGTTTCACATTGCAGATATTATTTGTATAATTACCAGCCTAATTGTGGTGTTTTAAGCCAATAAAAATAGTGACAATAGAACTATAAAAATTAAATTTTTTACAGTATCTGTAAATACGTTTTAGGAACATTCTTACTGCACCACATTTGGCACAGGCTAATTTGTTAAAAATTCTTTATAGGTTACTTAAAATAAATGTAATTTCATTATAAGACTCCTTTTTTTAAGCTTAGACTGTGCTGATCATGTAACACAAGAGCATTACAATGTTAGTAATTTAACCAACTATTAATTCCATTCATTACGAAATGCAGTATCAATAGACGGCTTGGCCGGTGACGTCACAAGATGAGCATCGCTCCGAGCATCAGCTGTTTCTGTACAAACGTTCGTCAAAATGCCATATGAATAGTGTTACTTGGACTGGTTAACATTGTATAAATAGTACAAAAATGCATGTACGGTACTTGCAATAGCGAGTTTATGTATCGCTAATAGAAATATATGAAGGATATTATTTCGTTTTACTCCGAATATCCCTGTAAAGAGTCTAATCACTCGTGGTCGCTATCCATAATTTGAGCCGAGGACTAGATCACAGCCCCAGACGGCTGCTAAAATGTTTGGGCCTATAACTTAAGCATTCACTTATTGACCATTCCTTTTCAGGATAGTGTCTGTGAACACTGCAATAAAGTTACAGTAGCTAACTTCAACCCATTCGACTTTCTTAGAAGACAAGCATTAAAAAAAAGTGCACTCGTAATTCCGAATTTCGACTCGGAAGGTATAAAGTAGGGCATTATTAATTTTAATAAACTATGTGAAAAATAAAGATACACCCAAATAGTCTGCAAGATGA
>PNEQ01000896.1:12972-51958 GCA_003012365.1 Medauroidea extradentata
CTTGACCACTCAAAACCACTGAAAGTTCCAACATTTTAAATATTCTGACTATTGTCCACGTTTTCAGCAGGCCCTAATATTCCACAGCAGCTTTGCCTAGATGAAATAGGTACTGTAGGTATTGTTTTAATATCACATACATGCACACATATTTTTTTTTGTATTTGTCATTTTTAAAAATTCGGTTTTGCTACCCTCCCATAGCAAGCCACAGTACATGAGCCATCGTCTCAACTCTCCAACTAACAGATCGTCTACATTTATACAGACAAACAAGGCTCCATGAACATTATTTGCTCTGAGACTTATCAAACACCACCGAATCCATGATTTATATAAGTTATTTTCTGACTATTTTAAGAAAATAAATCGTCCGCCCATTCAAACGCAGCAGTCTGGCGCGATTGTTTGTACTTTGACAGCTGATTCTACCCAAGATTCAATGTGCGAATGCTCCGGGCCAAGCCGTCTATTCGAATTTGATCGCCTTTGCGTTAGCCCAAGTTTGCTTTAAAAATTATGTACAAGTTTCCATTCTCAAATTCTAGCAACTTGCCAACATGTTTAGCGAAAACAGCTTTTACACTCTTTATTTATGGGTACATGTACAACACAGTTGTCCTACAGTGCCAGTATCGCTGTATTTAATACAAATACTAACCTTCACTGTCGAAACTTCTTACTATCCAAGGAAACTGTTGTAGTGAAACTGCTTCTATGCACTTCTCACCGTCAATGTTGACGCCCGACATATTTAAAACTGGAAACTTCGTTCTCGTATTTTTATTAAGTTTCAAGCTTTACCACTGGTTTTAAAGTTTAAAATTTTCATCCGTTGGTAAATTTTCGGTACACGATTTCTTTCCTTCAGATATAATATAAATATTATCACATAACAGCAGTCTTCACGAATACCATAACAAATAAACTAAACAATACACCAAATAATATTTTTGTTGAAAGCATACTTTTGATTGGTTCTTCAGATCATGTGACAACAAATTCAAAGTGCCAACATGAGAATAAATTCTACTGTCTAGGATAAGTGGCCATCAGGTAAGTATCACCTAAAAAAACACACATTTTAATGGTGAAATGCCATTTTCGTAAGTATCAGAATTAAGGGACCCTTAAGTTTAAGTGTCCCTTAGCTGAGGGTTTGTTTAGGGGATGTTGGTGCAACCGTCCCTCAAACTCACTATCTGCATTTCTTTCTTGTTCAGATAAAATTGAAAATAAATTTTTACTTGTGTTTAGAACGTGCCATACATTACATAGTTGTAATTTTTCTGTGGAGCCATTGACATAAGCTTCTATTATAACTGTGCCTTTGCCTACAGCTTCAACTGAGTGTCCATCAGCTGTTTTGATACTATGTGGAAATCAAATTTTTTTAAAATTTGTAAATATTTCTTTCTGATTTGTGACGTGATTAATAGCTCCATTATCTATATACCACTCATGTTTATCACTGTCGCTTAGATGTGGAGAGATTGTTGCAGTAATAATGGACATACTTATCCCAGTTCTATTTATACTAGACTGAGGTTTAGGTTTTGGTGGTCTACCATCTGCTATCCACTTTGGACATGTACGAACTATGTGTCCAACTTTTTTACAGTAATAACAAGCACCCTATACTTTCTTCATTTCTGTAGAAGCTAGCTTTCTGCCAGTTACATTTGTTTTCACTGCCAAGGTCTCCTCGCATAATTCTGTGCTTTTTGATCTAAAAGACTTTTCAAAACCATATAGCTGATTAGAGAGATTTTCAACCGTTCTCTCCTTTTTATTCAGTAACATCCAAATAGATTTAAAGGGAAAAAATTCTTCTGGAAGTGTATCTAGAATTTTGCAAACCAATAATACATTTGGAAGTTCACACTGACAGTCTTTCTCTTTAGACAATTTTTTACACAAAGAATTCCACAAATTTTTCAATTTTGACATGTGTATAGCTATGTCATCACTCCCATTATTTTTAAAACTGAAAAATTCTGAGCAAATATCATAAATTCTATCTTCACTGATCCTATCAAACAGTCTATGGAGAGCCTGCCACACTTCACAAGCTGTTGAAAATCTCATTACTTTCTCCAGTGTCTCATCAATCATATGAGTTCTAAGAGCAAGTAATGCCATACTGTCAGCTTGCATAAATTTAGCTGAGTTAGTGTTATATAAAGTTACCTCATCTTCCTTAGCATTTAAGCCTAAGACTTCTGGTCTTGTTATACTTCCTTCGATGACTTCCATCGCTCCAGAAATACCTCGCAGAAGAGTACATAGGTACTTTGTACTTCTATGTAGACCAGTTAGTTTGACCTTCCAAAAGTCCAATATTAAATTTTATGTTTTCCATAATGACCAATTTTCAATTCTTCATGTGGTAACATTCATGACACAGGACAGCATCTGGGCCAATAACCTGTTGAATTTTTCATATAATTGGCAAAATAATTGGAAACCATATTTTACTACTCACTGACTTGTATCCAAAATTTTATTGGTATACACCTGATGTACGAGAAAGTTGGCCGTGTGAACTAAACAATCAATTTGGTTGGATACTATCTAGTGTTCTCTTTCTTGTACACATTTTATGCTCACTTTCATGTACAAGAAAGATGCCCGTGTTTTAGCTTCATTTGAACAAATTAATGAGATTTTAAATAATCTTAATGCCAGTAGGTGTCCAATAGCTGTGTTTTGTGATCTAAAAAAAAAAGTTTTTGATTGTGTTAATCACGAAATTTTATTAGAAAAATTGATTTTTTATGGTATTGACAAACAAGCCAATATAATAAGTGACTAGAGTGTTATTTAAAGAACAGATATCAAGAAGTTCGTATAAATAATGTGACATCAAACAGCGAATTATTAAAAAATGGTGTGCCACAAGGTTCAATATTGGAGCCGATTATATTATACTGTATATAAATGAAGGTCAAAATGGAACAATGGTACTTTTTGCAGATTATACATGTCTCCTGACGAGTGACATCAATAGAACGAGCAGTCGCCCTAGCTAAAGTGACATTTAGTAGACTGAAGTTTTGGTTCAGCGCTAATAAACTGACGTTAAATTTAGAAAAAGCTAATTTTATCCATTTTCTTTGAACAGAAATCCTCATGTCTTCCAGTCAATGCTAACTAAAGAAATAGGAATTAAATAAGTATCGCTGACTAAATATTTAGGGATACATGTTGATAAATAATTAAATTATAAACACTACATTTCTCAAGTAGTACAAAAACTCAGAGCAGCATGTTTCACTTTGAGAACAATGGTACAACTAGTAGATTATCCGGCAATCAAAAATTTTTATATTTTTCTTAGTTTCACTCAATTATGGCTTTTGTAATAATTTTTTGGGGGAATTCTACAGATAGTGCCAAGGTATTAAAATTGCAAAAAACTGCATTAAGAATAATATAAGGCAAAAGAAATATAGATTCGTGTAGACTACTTTTTAGTAAACATAAAATTCTCACATTTTATTGTCAGTAGGCCTACCTGTTTTCCCTTATGTGTTTTTTAAGTGAAAACCCAGATATGTGTTCCCGATGAATTCTACCAAACATCATCATCTTACTAGGTCAAGTCGTAATATTCATATCCCTTCAGACCAGCTGAAAGCCTTTCAAAAGGGGGTCCTGTATACAGCGGGACATGTGTTTAATATGTTACCAGGAGATATTAATGTGCTGTTTGATATTAATAAAATAGTGTTTAAGAAGAAAGTTAAATCATATTTAATGAATAATTATTTTTATTGTGAGCAAGAATATTTAAATGCACGTGCCCTACCAGCACACAGACATCCTGAGGACGTCCGTAGGATGTGGGAACTGTCGTCCCTAGGACATCCTAGGGAAGTTCATTTCAAGTCCTTTTTATGTAGGAAAAGTTCATGGAAAAGTACTACCTACGGACATCCCTAGGATGTCTGGCATACACATCCCTGGGACATCCCTAGGAGCTCCCTGGGATCTGTAATAAACACATCCCCAAGACATCCTCAGGAGCTCTCTTGGATCTGCATTAAATGCATCCCCAGGACATCCCTAGGAGCTCCCTGGGACCTGTATTAAACACATCCCTGTGACATCCCTAGGAGCTCCCTGGGACCTGTATTAAACACATCCCTGGGACATCCCTAGGAGCTCCCTGGGACCTGTATTAAACACGTACCTGGGACATCCTTAGGAGCTCCTTCCAGCAGCAAATGTAAAAGTTTAGTGTTCAACACAAAATAAAACAAATGTATTTGTTTTGGTGATATGTAAACTTAGTATTTAACACACAGTCAAATACACATAATTGTTAATGTAGCCTCTTAAAATCTTTTAAATAAACAATTCGTCTGTTATAACATTTTTTAAATGCTTCAACTTCCAAAAGTCTACCAGTATTAATAAAATGTGTCGAAATTAATAATTTTACCAATTTCTTAAGTCATATATAAATGTTATGAATTATCTACTAAATTAGTTGCAACAAACCTAATGTATATTTAAATAATATCGTGAGCTATCTAGTGGTCATATTAGGAACTTGACTAGAAATCCACTACGTCCGTGGGAGCTCCTGCTCGGATATTCCAGGGAGCACCTGCTCGGACATTCCAGGGAGCACCTGCTCGGACATTCCAGGGAACTCCTGCTCGGACATCCCAGGGAGCTCCTACTCGGATATCCCAGGGAGCTCCTACTCGGATATCCCAGGGAGCTCCTGCTGGGATATCCCAGGGAGTTCCTCAGAGGAGCTCCGTGGGAGCTCCCTGTAAGGACATCCCTGGGAGCTCCCCAGATGAGGAATTTAGGATGACCCAAATTCATCTTCCAAGGAGCTTCCTGGGATGTGATGTAATTTTCGAGGTGGTACTTGGGATGTCCTAGGGACATGGTTTTTCGGAGGTATCAGACATCAGAAATATCCATCCTTAGGACATCCCGAGGATCGCATGTACCCGGATATCCTCAAAGAATGTCCCTAGGACATCCTGGGGACTTGCTGTGATGGTAGGGTGTATGAGAGGTTGTGTAGACAAAGTGCTTATTGAAAAGGTTTGTAACCTAATTGTTTATTGAAAATGATTGATCTTGTAAGACTGTAATCTGTTTTTATTAACATGACATGTTCTACTGCCTAGGGGTTGTTACCATAAGTGGGCTTAATGGAATGAAAATAAATAAATGATGTGAAACCGCTGCATTCTAATAACGTACATATAAAAAAAAAGTAATTGAAATTAAGTCTTTCTAGTCAAATATTGGTCAAACATCTGAAATAAAAACCAATATGTTGTTTTACACTCTTTAATATACATGCTGGTATACAGAAAACTACAGTATGTGATCACGAATCATTTATCTAGCTAAAAGTCAACCTAAACTTACGACTTAAAAAACACATAATCGAATTTTTCAAAAATACCTTTGTGGGAACACTAAAAAAAATACAACCCCGCGGAATTCTATTCCTAATGTATCACTTTATTAGTGAACCTGCTTCATTACATTAATTTAAAGCCAATGGTGGTATAGCTTATTACTGTTTCCTTTCATTTAATTATCTGTAGTATTTATACGTTTTTCGAAACATTATTCAAGAATCTGTTAAACCAATGGCAGTTGAATTTCGAAAAATGACCTATTTGGGCCAAGGTTATAATGTGTTATTTTGAAGGTAGGAGGTTTTAATGATTTACATGCATTATGATGTTAATTCTCAAAGTATACATAATATAGAACGACAGACTAATAGATCTGTTAGAAGATACAGATATTGTTTACGTAAGTATTGTTAGTTGGTCCCCAATGGTCGCTGTCGTCTTAAAAAGCTTGGAAGCGAATTGTCAAATGTGTGTTTACTAGTTTAGGATTTTGAAATTACTACCTGTAAGTAGGTTTCTGAAACTGATATATCTTGATAAATAACATTAAGGTATTTTGTATTAATTTCCTCATTCCTCAATTTAGCATTTTTACTCCTGGACTGCTTGATAGTGATATTCTGTGCATAATTTGGGAATTATGTACTTACATTATTTTTTTTATTTGCCTTCCTTTGTTCCCACAATTAGTCATTGTGACCAGGAATATTGAAGTTGTCAAATTAGAATACAATAAAATATAGGTATAATAGTGAACATGTAGGTATTCATGTAGCAAAACATGACTTGTGCATTTACAATATTTACCATGGCACAATTACGCACAGTTACATCACACAATAAAGAAATAGTAATACATTTATTACATTAAAGGCCTAGACACAATTGCCTGGTCAGGAGATAGGTCAGGTCGCCGGTGATTGTTGATTGAACCATGTGACCTTGTTACATCACGCCAGTTCCCCGGCGGGTTTCCAGGTGGCTGGTCAGCTAAAGTAGCTGAACTTTTAACTTTTGGCTGGTGGGACGGTCGGCACACCGTCCGCACCAATGAAAATAATAGCAAACTGCTCGGCTCATTGTGTCCCATCAAATAGTGTTTACCGATGGCCTGACCCGACCAGCCATCTGACGAGGCAGTTGTGTTTAGGTCTTTAAAGAGATAATTGAATTTCATAAATGGATAGAATGTCGTGTAGAAAAGACCAACCAAACTATTGATTTTACACATGTAGTTTACTAATGAAAAATGTTGCTAGGTACGTTCTAAGTAGTCTTACATAAAAAAAAACTTTGTTAGTTTTTTTAGGTTAGGTTTGTTGGTTAGTTTAGTCTAGGTTTATGAATTCATTCATTCATTCATTTAGTAGCATCCGTTATACACCAAATATAGATTGGATTTGGATTTGTCAGGAGATATACAATATAAGCATACAAGCATTACATACATACATAAATAAATATATACATATAACAATTCAAGGCTATAGAATATGTACATTATTCTAGTTTCATAGGTGATTACCATTATTACAGTCACATTAAGTTAACAATGATACAGGTTACAAGTACCTAGTTAATTGGCTTACGAGATGTTAAGATAATCCTCAACAGAGTAGAATGGCATGCTCAGGAGGTAGCTTTTGAGTTTTATTTTGAATACAGTGTAGTTTTTTATTGTTTTTATGGATGTTGGTAATCTTTTTATTTGTTTTATGCCAGAGTGAAAGGGACTTAGTGAGGATTTTTTAGTTCTGTGAGGGAATAGGTGTAGTTGGTTAGCATACCTGGTAGTATTACTATGTACATTGCTGTTTTTGATAGGTGTTATGTTATTAGTGTAAAACAAGATACAGTGGTATATGTACAGACATGGTAGGGTTATTATCTGGTTTTCCCTGAACAACAGTTTACAGTGACTTCTGTAGTCTGCGCCAGTTATTATGCGCACTATTTTCTTTTGCAGTTTAAAAGCAGTCTGCCAGTTTGTCGATCTGCCCCAGAATATGATGCCGTAGCTTATTAGTGACTAAATGTTGGAGAAGTAATAACACAAAACTGTGGTTTGTTCACTTATTTATTTTTTTTATCATTGATATAGCAAAGCACATGGAGCTCAATTTCTTGCGTAATATGATTGTGTGTTCTTTCCATGTTAAATGGTTATCCATGGTAACACCTAGGAACTTAATATTCTTTACTTCCTGTAAGTGATCATTTCCAATTTTAAAAGTATTTTCAAAAATGTTTTCTTTCTCCTTTTTTTGGAATAAAGTTTACTATAGCAGATTTCTTTACATTTTGAATCAAGTTCGATAGTGTTGAGATTATAGGGAACAAAACAAATTATTTCAAGTCACACACTTTTATCCTGCCACAGATCAACAACTATTTACATAGATAAACAAAACAACTAGAATAGCATATCGGTATCCTATACAGTTTAGCGAACTGCTGCTCAATTACTTTTTCAACACTTCCCCTTAATGGAGCAGCAAGTATAAACAAACATAAAGTTCAAGAAAATCACTCAGTGAGTTCAAGATCAAGTCCACGTACACAATTCTCGTGATGGGGTTTGTGCAGCGCCTTAGTTAGCACATCTGCAGTCATGTTCTTGCTCGGCAAGTACGCCATCTTAATTTTCTTCCCTTCGACTGCCTCTCTTATGAAATGGTGTCTCACATCAATATGTTTCGTGCGACTGTGGTACACTGTGTTTACACAAAGTTTGAGCTGATTGTCATTAAATAGCCTCACACAATGTGCTTCTCCAAACAGCTCTCCCATCAAGCTCTGCAGATACAAGGCTTCTTTCGTAGCATCGGAAGAGTCCCATGTACTCTGCTTCTGTGCTAGAGTGTGCTACAGTTCTCTGCTTCCTCCTTTCCCAAGATATTGCTGCACTTCCAAGATTGAAAACATAACCAGTGTAGGACCTCCTGTTTTTTGTATCACCAGCCCAGTCTGCATCAACATACCCTTTTAAATTATCAACATCAGAAGCAGAGTACTTCAAACAGTAGTTGATGGTTCCCTTCAGATACCTGAGTACTCGCTTTGCACACTTCCAATGTTCTCTCGTATAACAGTAATTAAATTGGCTTAATGCACTGACAGAGTCTGAGATGTCCGGTCTCGTGCAGACTCCCAAGTACATTAGGCATCCTATCAGATTCTGAAAGGGTATGGTAGGGTCTTTCATGTTGATATCATATTTTGTAATTTTGAAATCCTTTTCCATTGGGGTTCCTGCTGGTTTGCAGTCCTCCATTCCGAATCTGAATAAAAGATCTTTAATGTAATGTTCTTGACTTACTCGAATAGTCCCAGTCCCTCTATCCCTGCTGATGTTCATACCAAGGCAGTATTTTACTTGTCCCAAATCCTTTATCTTGAAAGTAGTCATCAATTCGGATTTTAGGTCTTCCTTTTCAGACTTGTTTGAGGACAGAATGAGGAAATCATCGACATACAAGGCTACAGTAAGATAATCTTAGTTTGATATTCTGTAGTATATACATGATTCATGTAGACTTTGTTCCAAGCCTAAACTAAACAGTACTTCGTGAATTTTCTTATTCCATACCCTAGCTGCTTGTGTTAGCCCATAAACTGCTTTCCTTAGAATGCAAACCTTGTCTTCATTTCCTTCAGACACAAAACATTCTGGTTGTGTCATGTATACTGTTTCTTCCAATTCACCATTTAAGAAAGCCGTAAATACATTAAGGTGATCAACATCAAGGTCAAGTTGTGCCCAATTGCGAGCAACTTCCTAATTGTAGCATATCTGACAACCAGTGCAACTGTTTCTTTATAATCAATCCCATGTTGCTGGTTGTATCCTTTTGCTACCAGGCGTGCTTTAAACCTGTCTGTAGTTCCATCAGGCTCCTTTTTAACTTTGAATATCCATTTACACCCAATAACATTTTGTTTTTCAGGTTTGTTTACTAATTCCCAGGCATCATTATCCAACAAAGATGTGAACTCTTCATTCATAGCAGCCAGCCATCTTTCCTGAAGTCCTCATTCAGAGCTGCTTCTACACTCTTAGGGTTAGATATGCTTTCCTTTTTGCTTGATGACACTGCCTTGTACATGAGATGATCTTGATAAAGTTTCTTTTGCCTTTTTCGGACAGGGTATCTTGATTCCATTGTTTTTGGGCATTTATTTTCTGAATTTGATAATTTTTCTTGATTATCCTTTGACTTGTCTGTTTCAGCAGGGCTATCCCAACCTAAGAAATCACTATCTGTGTCAGATGATTCCCCTGGTCCATGTTCTCAAACTTGGTCCTTTTTCACACTAGGGTTACTGTTTTTCGTTGTATGCAAAGGTGGCAGTTCCGATATGTTGGCTCCGTCCTGATGGTCAATGGTTTTCTCTTTCGATTCATAGTAACTTAAATGCTCGAAGAACTCAACATCTCTCGCTTTTATCAGCTGTGAAGGCTTCCCAGGGTCAAGAAGACGGTAGCCTTTAGAATATTCACAATATTCTATGAAGACTAGTTCTTTGCTCTTGGCATCCCACTTTGTTCGTTTTTATTTAGGCACATGTGTGTATGCTTTGCATTCAAATACACGCAAGTGACTAAGATCCACTTTCTTCTCTGTCCACATTTCTTCTGAAGTGGAGCCAACTAAAGAAGCATGGGGCGATCTGTTCTTTAGATATACTGCTGTGTTACAGGCTTCAGCCCAAAGTTCCTTTGGACAATTGGCATCCTGCATCATACTTCGAGCCTTTTCGCAGATGAATCTGTTTGTACGTTCTGCCACCCCATTCTGCTCTGGTGAATATGGAATTGTAGTCTCATATCTGATTCCATTCTCAATCAAAAAACTTATCAAACTGGTGTTTATATATTCCTTGCCATTGTCAGTCCTCAGTGTCTTGATTTGTAGATCTGTTTTCTTCTCGACTTGCACCTTGAATTCGACAAATACATTTTTCACTTCAGACTTGTTTTCAAGAAATATACAAATATTTTCCGAGAGAAATCATTAACAAATATCAGCATTTACCTCGCTCCACTGTATGACTGCTCACTCTTGGGGCCGCATACATCGCTGTGAACTAATTCAAGTTTTTGAGATCTTCTCCTAGTTAAATTATTACAAAATGTTTTTCTGTACTGTTTCTCTTCAATACATGGCACACATGGATCGACTCCTAGCCCGGAAAACACGATTCCTGTTGCTAGACCATCTTTCAGTTCCTTTATACCTTTTATATTTAGGTGACCCAGTCTACGATGCCATATTTTATGTCACACAGCTATCATTGTGTTTTGACGTTTACATTCGTCTGCATCTGTATGTTCAAGGATGCTACTCACAGGGATACATTCATTTAGCCTATATAACCCTCCTATATTTTCAGCACTTAATTCTGCATGTC
Organism: Medauroidea extradentata; assembly: GCA_003012365.1. Lineage (NCBI taxonomy): Eukaryota > Metazoa > Arthropoda > Insecta > Phasmatodea > Phasmatidae > Medauroidea > Medauroidea extradentata. Next base: position 23,784 of record PNEQ01000896.1, read on the forward strand.
CTTGAACCTTGCAATTATTACTGTGATATATCTCACATCCCTTTTGTGAGAACACTACAACCAAACCCTCTTCTACCATCTTTGACACAGATAACAGATTTGTGGATAATTCTGGCACGAACATGGCATCTTGAATTATCCTTTCTATCTTATTCACATTGATCACGGCATTACCAGTTCCAACAACATGAACCCTCAGGTTGTTTGCAACAGATATTTCTAGGTTATCCTTTTGTTTAAAATTGCTTAACCATGTTTTCCTATTAGTCATATGACTTGTTGCCCCAGAATCTATGTACCATGCATTTTCCACTGTACTCAACCCCAACGCTGTGAGAAGTAGTGGTACCTCTGACCTTTATGGTGATACTCTGTTGTCTACGTTGTCCTTCACATAATTGGCACGATTTGGGCAGTTCACCTTTGTGTCCAAGCTTGTTGCATCAATAAAAAAAAATTTTACTTCTAACATCCCTAGCAGTAAATTTTTCCTTCTTCTTGGACACAAACATTGCTTCTGCTGCATTTTCTCCATGGGCATTACTTCTTCTTAGGGCCTCTTGAATTAACTTTATTCGTACCAGTTCTGTTGTAACTTCAATTCCAGGCCATTCTCTACGGTCTGTATTCTTCAGGTAGCCCTCGAAGCATGACTACAGCGATCAATTCATCGTCCAAGCCCTTGTCCATGTCCTGCAGTTTCTGAGCAGTAGTCAAGATTGCAGTGATGTGGTCTTGCATATTATTGTGGTTTTCCAACCTCTGATCCAACAAATAATCTATTAGGCTAATTCGTCGCTCCAAACCTTTACCTTCAAATACTTTCGCCAGCTCATGCCATGCATCCTTGGCTTTCGTAGCATTCCTTACATATGGATACAGGTGAGGTTCCACGTGTAAGCAGATTAAGGAAAGTGCCTCCATTTCCTTATCCTGGTCTGGCTTCTGTGTTACGTCATATACTTCCCCAGTTGCGTATGCCCATAATTTTTCTCGCATCAATAACATTTTCATGCCAAATTTCCAGTCGTTATAGTCGTCCATACCATTCAGTTTATTTACCATAGGCATATTTCCACTGCGAGTTTATAAATTATTTCGAAACATCATGCAACAATACACATAAACCAAAAATAACCGCGAAGTCTGATCTGAAACTAAAGAATTGGATAGCGGGTACAGTCATTTGGGGTAACTTTGGACCGGTCAGGGCAACTTTGTACCACCAGCATAGTTTAAATTGAAGTGAAGTATTTCAGAATTTAAAAATACAGCTGTGTTCTAGATGAATGAATTTGTTAATCTTGACGTTTGCATAGTGATTGAATACCCCAATGCTATTATATAAAATAAATTTCCTGGTACAATGTTACCCCGAAATGGTACAAAGTTACCCCAAATGACTGTAATCCTTTCGTTTTGAATTATAGTTGAAAACCATTGTGCATAACCATAAATCGCACATATTCGGAATCATTATTCCCGATAACGGCCTCCTTTTTCAGTGCTGGGCCCATAACCTGTAGAGATTATAGGGAATAAAACAAATTATTTCAAGTCACACACTTTTATCCTGCCATAGATCAACAACAACTATTTACGTACATAGATAAATAAAACAACTAGAACAGCATAATCAGTATCCTATACAGCTTAGCGAACTGCTGCTCAATTACATTTTCAACAGATAGGAACCAGTCAGTCATGTCACTGATTGTTTTTTCCATATTTCGTTTAAGGACCATCTTATTAATACTTACTTCAAGTATATTTATGTCATCAGCAAACATTACAGTAGAGCCGGTATTTATAGTTTCAGGAGTCATTAACACATATTACAAATAATAGGGGTCCTAGGATTAAGCCTTGGGGCACTCATATCTTAATTGTACGAGGACTTGAATGATAATGGGTTAGGTATTGGTTTTGGTAGTCAGTAATTGAAGTTATTGTTTGTCTGTTTTCTAAGTAAGTACAAATAAGTTGATTGGCAATTCCTCTGATACCATAGAGTTCTAGCTTTTCTGGAAGAATGCTATGATCTACACAATCAAATGCTTTAGATAAGTCTGAAATATACCAGTTGTTAGTAATTTGTCATCGTTGGACTCGAGTATCTTGTTTAAGAATTTAATTATGGCTTAGTCTGTCGATTTTCCCTCCATGAAACCGTACTGAGATGTAGATATTTTGTTTTTTCCTAGGAATTTTATAAATTTTTGGGCTATGATCTATTCTAGTATTTTGGAAAAGGAGGTAAGCAGCGCAATGAGTCTATAGTTGTCTGAGTTTTGTCACCTTTTTTTACACTGGGATGATTTTAGCAAATTTTAGTCTGTCCGGAAAAATACCATACGTGATGCAGTTATTGAAGATATGTGCCAAGGGACTTTTTATTAGGTGTGGGCATCTTTTCAATAAGGTCACTGGAACCTCATCAATTCCACATGATTGTGTGTTTTTTAGATCCCTGATGACTTTTACAATATTGTCTTCGGAAATGGGTGTCAGATAAATTGAGTGTGTAGACAATAATTTTTAGGTGATTTAAACTCAATTTAGGGTTAGTTGAGGTCCAAGAGTTTTTTGCTTCCAGTAACAATTGATGTATTTCAGCAATATATTTATTAAATATATTAGCAATATCATTACTGTTGATTATGTGTTCATTATTTACTTTGTGTTAGATTTTTCCAATTTTTGTTTTTGCTTTAATTCCTCGTTGATGACATTCCATATAGTTTTTGTTTTGTTAGAGGCGTTCCTAATTTTTTTAATGTTAGCGTTACTTTTTGCGGTATTAAGTAGTTTATTGAATAATTTTTCATATTTATTTCCTGTAGTAAAGTTAGATTAGGCTATGTTTGTTTAGGTTAGGCTAAGTTCGTTTAAGTCAGGTAGGTAATGTGACCTAACCTAACATAAGGTTAGGTAAAGTTAGGTTACCTAAGCTAACATTAACTAAACTTAATCTAACCAAAACTAACTTAAACTAACCTAGAAAACCTAACCTAACAAATAAAATTTTGTACTTAAGACTTTTTAGAATGTCACTAGAAACTTTTTTCATCAGTAAACTTTGTCTAAAATCAATAGTTTGGCCAGTACACGATGAGTAGCTAAACTTGATATTTACCAAAAAATTGATATTTACAGTATAAAGCTTTCATAGATGAAAGTAAGCATGCAAAGAACAATTTTCAACTGTACGAGCATGTATAGGTATCAAGACATTTTTATAAATACTAAGCCATTTTGTGCGTTTAGTTGACCTATAATTTGTAAAGAAACTTGCGTGAATTTCGTGATGTAGCTCATTGGATTTCATACTGCTAAACAAAATGTATTGTTATCACTAATATTGCATACATGAAATGCAAAATCACAGAAAGTAAAAGAATAACATATTTGTTGAGTAACATAAGATGTGTCGTAGCCCTGTTTTACAGTTTTGAACATCGTAACACGTTGCACTGTTGTAAATGGTCATTTATCATGTTCTGTCTCACTGTTTTCTTAATTTATGTTTGAAACTGTACAAAACACAGATTCCTTGTCCGTTAAAAAATTTTATATGTTATGATGTGTGGTGGTACTGTTTCTCTCATATACACTCCACGCTGCGATGTACAAAATACAGTGGCACTCACTCGTACCAAGCCATAATTATTACCAAGCTTTAACTGACCACGGCATCATGTGCGGTAGAGAGGGAGCTCTTATCTCAGGGTATTACATGGGCTCGAAGGCATGAAAGAGCAGCACGCAAATTATTAAAAAGTCAATCTTAGGCAAAAGAGACTTTTACTACCGCGCAAATTCATACATACCACAACACAAAAAAAAAAGGCTCCACCGGTGGGCTACTCACATTACAAAATAAACTAAACTGCCAAAAGAAAAAGAAAGTTCCTTCGGGGCCGTGTATATCATGCCCTACCGGAATGCCTCAGCAAAACTCGCGCTCTAAAGAAACTATCACCGTAACATAATAAATAATGAAAAACAGCAAATGCTACAAAGCCGAATTATAACTTTAGCTCGCCATCGCACGGGCCACCCGACCACATGGGCGAAGCCCCTCTTTTACGAGCGCGGTTACGGCACATCATCACACGAGCGGTCAAGCAGAACTGGGGGGAGTTCAGGGCACACATGGCCGGCCAAGGGTGCCATAGCCTCCAACCCAGCGCACCAATCCCTCTGGAACTCTTTTTAATTATAACTAATGACACGGGTTACGTAGAACCCTCAATTTAAATCCTATGACTCCTGGCGCTTAATACTTGATACATAAATTCTCACTTTACGTTAATTTTTTACAGGTTAGTCAAAAATTGAAGAAACAATTAAAGGCGCCGTTGGCGGAGTAATACATTTGCGGCCATCGCTGGAAACCTCGTGGCGTACAGGCGCCAGCCTGTCGCATGCCTGCTGCAATCCACAAGCCCAAACTGACATGAAACGTGAGAATATTAAATATGCCTTTTGGCTCACATATTACAGCAAAAAGTTACTTAGATAAAGTTCTTGAAATTTAAAGCTGAACAAATTGCGACTAGTAAGGAGTCTCTACGACAAAATTGACTTGATTTAAATAATTAAAATTGTCAATTATTGAGTTTTAGATAACACTAGCCCTAGGTACCCCACCATAATAAATACAATTAATTAGTTACACAAGTTTTACATTAAAATATGGCTTCCTTCTTCAGGATGGCATTCAGTAGCTTCGTAGGACTAAAGTTCATCCACAGATCTTGATGTTAGCAAAAATTATTACAATTACTTAACAAATTAAATTTATTCAAAATCAAATGATGGGACTTCGGCAAACAAACGATGCACTTGCACTCTGCAAGCCGGGCAGGCTCACCGCTCTGACCGAGCAACTTATGAAATGTGGGGCTTCACTTCACAATTGCACATGATTTTATAAGGTCAAAAAAATACACATAAGTGGTAGCTGCCTTAGTGAGTTGGGGGCTCTTATGCGTGGGCTGGCATTATGGTCGGTGCTAGGCTACACTGGGGTCACATAGACAACACTTAAGGTGGAAAAGAACAAGACATCACATGGCTGGTGAGGCCAGTTACTCTACAAATGTAACAAAACTTTTTCAGTGTCATTTTAAACAAAACATATTTTTGAACTCTTATTTCACTAGATAAATTTATATTAAACTTGTAATGTTACAAGTGGCATAAATAATCAAGTAAAAACAAAAGTAAACGCCTGGTTCCGACCTCAGCTTACTACATTTTCAGTACAGAAAGAAACAAGTCATTAATTTTACTCCAGTGGTAAATCCATACACTAAAATATGTGTGAAAATAATTGCATTTTTGTTGTTTGATTCAATAATTAACAACATTATTTACAATTTGTGTGCATTTGCTGACAGATTGATAGCTTAAAGTATGTTATATTCATGAACTGTATAGCATGTGTTCTATTTGCTCTGCAACTTAAACAATAACAGCACCTAATTGAAACTGTCAACAAAAATGCATTTATTTTGTATTATTAAATTTTTTGTAATCATAAAATCAAAAATTATTAATTATTTCAAGATTACACAAAATAAAAAAAAAATTGTAACCAATGTATAATACATATTACCATTATTAATTTTGTGTGGATGAAGCGAGGGTGAAGGCTACATATAGATGGGTCACTGATCTAGACCATGCGCATTTGAAAAATTCTTTGTCTTCTACCTGCTGCCAAAATAACTGCGTGTCGCAGAACTCTTAGAGTGCAGCATAAAAATTACATCTAGTGGAGCATAAAAATTAAATTTAGAGGTCTTCCCTTTCTTTTGGTCGCTGGTGTCCCCCATCTATCTCCGATAACAAAAAAAGTTTGTCTCTTACTTTATTTTGCTCTGCATTTTATAATGGACAGAAGCACAGAACATTGATTAAATATTTTTACACAATTAAATTATTTACGCAAGGAAAATTAGCAGGTACTGTCCTTTGCAGTCTACAATTACACTGTAAAATTTTGACGTCTTTTGATATGGTGGTTTTCGATTTATGACGAGTGTCGTTTCAAACTTTTTCTGCACACTTGAAGCATGAACCTGCTTACATCGTCACTCTTGTAAAATTCTGTTACAACTTTTATGATGTCATCACTTAAGCGATGTCCACTTTTTTTGTTGGTAACATTTGATAGTACTCCATGTTTTGCTTTTAAAGTTCTTGCATTCCTTCGCTGCTAGGCTGAAGTTCTGTAGTTTCATTCAACTTTTCAAAACAGCATGTGCATACAGCCTTACCTGAAATAAGTTTGAGATATTCATATTTAGCAGACAGCTGCAAGTGTTTTCCCTTAAGGACTTCAAAATTGGTTTCTTGTGCATGTCAAATGAGTCACAACACTTTGTACCATACAAGTGAAAGAACTTGTCAACATATTTTTGTATTGGTATGAACAGATATTTACAACTTTATTCACACCTGTCCTAAGTTTAATTAATTATTTTAATCCAGCACATATTTTACTTTCATTTAGTAACACTTATGATCTAGAGTAAACCACTTTATGGCATTCTTCCTTAACAAAACAGCCAACAGAATACTCCATACTCAAATAACAGAATAGAGAACATGCTGCAAGAACAGACAAACAAAGACTGAGGTAGAGACAAAAGGGTAGCTCTCTAAATATAACTTTGGTGATGCAGGATGGGGGTTAAAGTGGGTTAAAACAACCATCAAAATGCTGAAAGCAAATGCAGCTATCTTGAAAATGTAGAACTGTTTTAACAATGTACATAAAATATGTTGTAGTATCCTATGTAAGCTTCAAATGACATCAAGATCTCCCCAACATGTGATTTTTCAAAAAAGTTACAGCTAATTGTGTCAATCTCGGATATGTGTGAAATTTACTCGCAGTGTGTATGAAAAATGACTGCTATCATCCACTGATGAGGTATAAAATTATAAATTAATGTTTTTCTTTCACCTAGAGGATGTGGTAATATAGGAGATTTTTTTTATCAAAATTAAAAATGATACAGCATCAACCCTTTGATGTTTTTACATGGAATGGCCCTAATACAAAAACTACTTACAATCTGCATATTGGAAATGTTATTACTTTTGAAAATTAAGATGTTAACATGTTTCCCCAAAACTTCTCATAGGTACATATTATGCAGAACTAGATTAACGATTAACTTCTCCCCCTATAGAAAGGTTTTTATTTTATGTATTACACATTACATTAAAATCTAAATTCATTGGCTATGTTTCACCAAATTTCTTTTTACATCATATTGAGTACTAGTAGCAAAATTTACGCTGATTCTTAGTGATATATTTTACATATACACCCAAATTAGACAAATAACTTAATTGTGCAGTGTAGAATATTAACGTGTTCAAAATATTATGTTTCAGAATTACAGATGTAAAATACACAAGCTTACAATATTTTTTCTTCCAAATCTATCTTTGATTTAATTTTATAGGTTTTTCTAAATGATAATGTTACTTGCAAAACTTTTAAGAGAAATATTCCACATTTTGAAAGGTACAAAACGTCTCTCTTTATTTTGAAGATGAAGTGCCACATGACGTGCATTTTTTCGGTGCAATTCTATAAAATAAAGTTTTTTTTTGTTTGGTTTTAAATTTCAGCAATTTTGAACAGTTACTTGTACTAAATGTACAATTTTCTGTTAGCAAATTTACGTCATTATGCAGTAAGAACGCTCTGTCCTTTTTGTAAAATACTTTGCATTGTAAAATCAGATTCATCAAGTCATGGTTAGGTTTGTTCAGAAATTGTTTTATGAATCTTTGAAACAGGGGCAATTTTTGCACAATATACATTACCTGTCACAATTCAATAATTTTAAATGTGCTTTATTTTAGTACAGTATAATATCCAATTCGAAAATATTATATGAAGGTAAAAATCAATTATCCAAGATGGTGACCACTGCACCCGCTTAAGATGAAAATTAGAATAGCCATTATTATGTTTGTCCACCCCTGAGAATTTGAGTTTTTGTGCCCTTGATTCACCACCATTGTATGTAAATAGGCCATACACGACTTGTAATATCAAACGTTAATTTTTGCAAATTAATGTCAACTTATACATTGCATTGTCGTATTGAAAAAAATAAATAAAAAAATTGTGGACTGTACAGAGTTTCGAAACACATTCAATAACACGTCTGCAAGTTTGCAACCAAACAGCTTTCGTGTACTATTAGGCATGAATTTAATCATCGAAAGCCCGGCAGCTGTTCTATGTGTACAATTTGGTGCTGGACATCAGGCCATTGTAAGTTTTAAACATAAGCAAGCAAGGCAAGGCCACTAAATCACTCACGATACTATTCTATACACGACTGAGACGGGAACATTTGTAACTTGACCGACTTTTTGGTAAGTATACCTTCTGCTCGTCGCACTGGCAACTACAAGCCATAGGTGACTAAGAGTGAGTTAGGAGAATCTGGTCTGTATTCCATGCTGATTATAAAGAGGCTATGGCGACGACAAAAATATTCTGTGTTCTACATGACACAAAAATAACTGCGTGTCGCGTAAATCTTCAAGTGAGACAAAAAAATGAAATTTAGAGTTTTATATTTCTTTCGTCCCCTAGTACCCTCATATATCTCAAATAACAAAAAAGTTTGTCTCTTACTTCATTTTGCCTTGCATTTTCCTACGGAAGATGCAGAGGAGGTCGTTTGAATAATTTTTTGACAGTAAAATAGTTTACGAAATGAAAATTAACAGGTACCATCATTGGCAGGATAGTCTATCGTTACATCATAAAAAATTTTATGCCTTACGTTTTCGGTAGACGAATTTAGTTTGAGCATTTCCTGCATGTTGAAAGACTGTATACATTTGGGTTAGCTGCGGACCGACCAAAAATGGCGGACGAGCATATACCTAATCTTTACAGAGTCCTAGTTGAAGGTCGTCATTGTTTAATTTACAGAAGACCACTGTTTGGAAATAGGAAGAAAACGCTACAATGGGTGGCAATAAAATGAGCTTTGAGAAGGACTGCAATTATTTCTTATTTCTATATGGTGGAAAAGAAACAAAGGAAAAGCATTCTCATAGAGTGGAAGAATAGAAAGTAGGCCTAAGTAGAAAATTTTTATAATTAAAAAGCTTGGTATACATCAAATTATATCGAATTGGAATCGCATGACTTGCGCTGGGAGGGGGAAGAGACAGCCTATAGGAGTTAGCCTCAATAAAAATATAATGGTAATTGTTTTTAGCATAATTAATTCTAGCAGTACACACAGTGAAACAATAGAAATGATTGTCAGTTCTAAATTAACAATTGTAATTATTTATGTAAAAATAAAACCGGCAATGTCTTGAGGAAGCACATCTAGTAAAGCCAACGTAATGAGTGTGTGTGAAATACAGCGGCAGAATGGTGTAATGAAACTGCTTTTTTGTGTACCTACGTATACTTAAATTTTATAAGAAACCTTTTTTTGTGTTTTAAGCAATGACTGGTGCTAGTTATTAATGGAAGATAGGAATATTTTTTCCTTTTCTTCCAACCTAATAGAGTGTACTGTAAGTATTATTCATTGTACATATTAGTAATGACATGTATCTTGTTGGTGAACGTGATTATCTCACTGTGCTTGTAATCAAATGATATATTACGAGATTATACTGAATGGTTACATGTAAGAGTATGTGATGTCAGTATGCGTAAAACCCATAGTTTCCAACGACGAAAAAAATATTTACTCTTTACCGATGTGTATGTGAAATAGTTGGCTAAATTGAAAGGTTACACAAACAGGCTACGATTTTAAAATAATTTTGGATAAAACATGATCAGGGCATTCATCTAGTTTAGTTGATAAGTATAATGTTGTGCCTTATTATAATTACAGACTTCCTTCTTTTATAAAAAAACTAGCGACCCTGGTAGCACTAATTATCTATAGCCAAGTATTGAAGTCTATGTATTGACATGCTGCACACTTGTAAGTCTCTATCGTACTTAATTATTTTATTTATTAATTATAATTTATTTTCAACAAAAATATGACAAAATTGGCAAAAAAAATTCTGTTGATCTGAGCGCTACCAAAACTTCACAGGATCACCCTTAGGGCTAATATGAAGATTGCCTGAAAATGTCATCAAAATCGCTCCAGCCGTTTTGAAGTCCATAGGTAACATACATACACACAAAATATTTTATATGTAAGAAGATTAATTAGAAAAGTAAATAGTGACATTATTTTATTAAAGACGCATGATGTGTTATTGTATTTTTTATTTAGGTGCTGATATACAAATATTAATACTTTGTACCTTGTATATGTTCGCCAGAAAAGGAAATTTGACGACTAAAAGGGGTCAAAATGTGATTTTGTGTTAACCTCAATGATTTATTAACCCGATAACATGTGATGTTTATTTGTATTGTAATATATATATATATTTATTTATGTACACATATATAGCGTACATTTCTTCATGTCGAAACCCTAAGATGGTAGAAAATTGTGGGAAAAATAAAAGAATTGAAGGACTGATTGAATGTGCTATATACGCCTCCCAGCAGTTGCATTCTGAATTCCCCCCCTCTTTTTTTTTTTCATACCTTCAGACAAACCGGTCCCTGATACGACAGACGCTGGGCTTGGAATGTGTTTCAGTTGTATAAAAGCAAGCCAGGCCTTGTACATAATACAATTTTACTGTTATAGCTAGTCGAAGAGAAACACTCTCCGACTCACACACAAACGTGCCACATGCCTGGAGGCATTCTTATCTGCCGAGTATTGTATTTCTCTTCTCCGCTCGCCGATAAACAGCGGCCGGAACACCACCCTGTTTGCTTCTTGTTACAAGTTCAATCAGCCCATGCCTACAGCCGAATGTAGCGCTATCCTACTACGAGTATATGAACCACCACAAAACCCCGCGTGTAAGGAAATATTAAGTAGGCTATTAGAGAGTATGATGGAGGAAGGGAAGGGCAAGCAATGGGTAAAATAATTAGGGGATCTTAGAAAGGTGAGAGGTGTAGGCGAGGGATCCCAATTTTGAGAAGAATGGATGAAAGAGCTGCTGCAGGTGACTGGGAAAAGGCTGAACTGTTGTAGGCAGAATACATGTAAGTGTTTGAGGCGAAGGACAGCTGGAGTAGATCATCTAGACCTATAGGAGTCAAGGGGGTTAATAACGTGTTTTGTGTGAAAGGTCGGGATATAGAAAGGGGTGGTTAAGAAATTGAGGACAATAAGGCTGTGGGGCTAGATGGTATAGAAAATGGTGCACTCAAGTTTGGAGGGAAGGAGTTGGTTGTTGGTTTGATATCTGCAGGTGTTTGGTAGGTCGCTGAAGGAGGGTAGGTTACCACAAGGAGGGAAGGAGGCTTTAGTGGTCCCAGTGTATAAGTAGGGTGATAAGACGGACCTAGAGTTCATAATGGCCACACCCACAGGTGAAAGAAAAATTTTTGAATAGTTCTGAAAAGTCCAAAATATGTTGCAAAGAAAAAACTTCTGCGGGCATTATCTGTACATGTTAAATTTGCCACTCCCGTTAAACACATCACTACATTTGTATTGTACTTCCCAACTTCTTCATATTATCCTTTTAGAAGACTACACTGACCATGGTTACACCCTAGCTGGGTCCGGACATCCCAAGTACCCGGGAAACAACTCTTACAAAACCAAGTGCGTCTCTGCTAGAGTTTCTCTCGCCTGACCTTCAAGTGTCGCGCTGCTATTAGCTACTCAAAACACACATCACCCTCTAAAGACTAAATGAAACCCATGCCTCTTCGTGATTGGGCGTCCAACAAACCAAATTGCGCAACATTCTCGCAAACAAGGAAAACTCTGCATGTTGCCAACTGGCCATAACTGGATAAAGCTAAACCGTAGCACACGCTTGCCTATAAAAAAAGTCTGCTTTTTCTCTGAGTTCCCAAAGCATCACAACATATACCCATATGCATAAAAACCTAAATAATTAATTATATTTGTTCCTTGAGTTGAATAATTACTACAGATATAGTTAAAATTAACACCTGGGTGTATATATAAAATTTAAAATATAGTCGGACATAGAAGTACAACAAAAATAAATAAATACATTTATCTCGTATCCCCACAGAACATGAAAAACTTGGTGTTATAACATACATTATTTTTAACAATGTAAATTTATAATAAATACATCTCTGAATAGATGGTTTTCTTTAGTTCTGTACGTGTTAGGAGTTATGTCCTTACATGGAATAAAATTTAAGTTACAGATTTTTTGTTGCTCTAGATACATACGAGATTAATTTTTTGTTTTACATTTAAGTGATCTATTGAGTGGTTAAAAATAAATAAAGCAAGTTAAGCAGTAAGTTTATATCGTCACCCGAAAGTCCAGTTTCTGAAACATGGGTTTCGGAAACTATGGTTTGAGTGAAGTGTAAACAGTAGGAAAGTCATTTCTTGGTTAAGGAAAACCTGAATTGTTAATTAAAGTTTTGTTGCAAAAGTTAGGTTTCGTGTGTGCTGTGGACAGTATGACTGGGGTTACAAAAATACATCTACATTTCTTACAGAGAAAAATTAATAATTTACAAACTACTAAACATAGAGAAAATAAAATTAAAAAAAAAAAAAAGTATATGTAATAAAACAAAGGGTTCTACCTATATAACATCACTAATAATATACAATTATACAATGTGGGGGGAATAAATTGGCAGTGAAGATGTAAATGGATCTGTCCACTGAATCCTGAAAAATATCCTTCTATTATAACAGCTTGTTGTTAGTTTGCTATGTTTGATTTAAAGTAACTTCTTTGTAGCTACTGTTTATATTTATTCAAAGTTGGTAACCATGTGTTTAGTAAAAAGAAAGAGGACTAATTAAAGTATGGCAGACTTGTAAATGAATGTGATAATGCCAATGTTTTGATTAAAACTTGTATGCAGTGACTGAATTTTGAAACTATTTGTGATAGTAAAAAAAATCCATTCATACAAGGCCGTTTATTCCCAAACCTGGTCACCTTCAGAAAAAAAAAGCAGTAAATGAACGAACACCATTATTCTTCTTGCATATCTACAATAGTTACAAATTGATGAAATATAAATTTTAACTGTATTGCTGTTAGAACATATGTTACAGTTTTGGGCGCTGACCACATTGTTCTAGATGAATATGATAAATAATGTAATGGCTGCATACTATTTTAAACCTTTTTTAAAATAGCAAATAGTAAAATATGGTTCATAAATAGTTTAATAATAAAAATGGTTAAATGTTCTCATACTCAATTATTTTCGTAAGTACACCAGTACTAGTTCTAATGAACCATCTTTAGAAGCTAATTTCTGGCTGATTGCAGATGGGGAATGGAGTCGAATTTGGTTGCAGAATTCATAGCCCAGACTGGAGCAGACTCTGCCACAGCTCTCAAATGTTTGCGAGGTCAGTCCCTCAGATTTTAGAATTGTAATATTAAGATTTGCACAGCCAAGTATTTGTTTTGTATGTATTTTCTCTGTAAAATACTTGAAACCTGTTTGCAAGGTTTTAATACACGAAAACACTGCTACAGTGATTTCATATCATGTTTGATTAAACGATAAACAGTCTGTTTTAAAACATACAGCGAGGTTGCGTTCATAGAGAATATATAACATTCTTCCCCGCCATTTTATTTTGTAACATAATCACTTAGGTATTTTAGGAGGTCTCCGTTGACGCTGAGGTCGACTGGAGAATGCCTCTGGACTTGACTGGACATCGTCTACTGAAGGTGGTACACAATCTTCTGCTTTTTCGTGACTTTCAACAAGTTCTTTGGCTTCTTCGGTACTCTCTTTTTTATCTGGGAGGTCATTTCCTACCGGAGCTAAATATCTCAGAGACACAGTTGATTCTCGCTCGTCTGTCAGTTGAACGTGTGCATAGTTTGGATTTGCTTCCAACAGATTAACCATTTCCACAGTTGGCTCGTACTTGCTGGAACGATTGAATTTTCTGAGTAACACAGGACCAGGCGTCGACAACCAGAGTGGCAGTGAATGCCTGTAAAATGACTTCCTTGTATACCTGAACATCCTTTCGTGAGGTATCATGTTTGTGGAAGTGCAGAGTAGGGATCGGATAGCGTGAAGAGATTCTGCTAAAACACATTCTCATTGTGTAATTTGTAGTCCACAATTTTTCAAGTCTAAACACACAGTCTTTCGTATGATACTACTGTACCTTTCTACCTGCCCATTTCCTTGTGGATTGTAAGGCGTCGTACAGCTAGTCGCAGTCCCTTGCTGTTTCAAAAAAGACTTCAGTTCCTGCGACAGAAGAGAAGATTCTCTGTCTGAGTGAATGTAAGAGGGCATGCCAAACATGAAGAATAGGTCTTGCAGGTGTTTTACGACAGTTAATGCTGACGTGTCGGAATGAGGAAAGGCAAATGGAAACCGGGAGAATTCATAGACAATTGTTAACAGATATTTATGTCGACTAGAGGAAGGAAGAGGCCCCTTAAAATCAAAATTTATTCTCTCAAATGGACTTGTGGCTTTAATTAAATGACCTTCATATTTACAGAATCATGGCTTTAGTTCAGCGCAAGTCTTGCAAGAAGCTGTCTTTTTTTTTTTATGTCATCAAGCGAAAAGGGAAGATTTTTAGACCTTACCCAATGATACAATCTAGTGATGCCGGGATGGCAGAGTGCATTGTGGATGTCCTTCAGGTTAACTGTGCCAGATAATGAACATATTCAAGATAATGTGTCAGCTACTGTGTTCTGAGCTCTTTATCTGTATATAGTATCATATTTATAGCATGAAAGCTCCAGACGCCACCTTTGAATCTTCTCATTTTTTATTTTACCAGTTGCTTTATTGTTGAACATGAAAGACCCTGACTTCTGATCTGTTACAAGCTTAAATGCTCTTCCAATAAGATAGTGTCTCCATTTTTTTAGAGATTCAACTATGGCTTGAGCTTCCTTTTCAATAATAGAGTGTCCCTGCTCTGTTTTGAAAGTGTTTTTGAGAAGAATGCTACCGGTCTGCCTGATTGGGATAAGGTAGCTCCAATTGCACGATCAGAAACATCTGTTTCTACTGTAAACTGTGAGTTTTCTTCGACAGGTGCCTTTACTGAGTTTGCGGTATCTTCTTTTAGATCGTGAAAGGCTTGAGTCGATTTTTGAGACAAAGGTAATTTCAGCCCATTACTGAACATTTGAATTTTTTCCGAGAATTTTGGTATCATGCTGGAATAACGAGCAAACATACCCATGGCGCGGCGAAGGGCCGTAAGATCACGAGGTATCGTAAGAGACATGAGAGGTTGTATTCTGTCCGGATCTGGTTTTATTGATTTATGTGAAACAATGTAACCGAAAAGATTTACAGAAGTTTTCCCAAACTTGGATTTTTACTCATTTATCGCAAGGTTATATTTGTGTGCTGCTTCAATGAAACTGTCCAAATTTCTTTTGTGATCTTCTTCATTGGCTCCTCCAACAGTCACATCATCTAGATAAGCAATTGTTTTCTACAGTTTCTCCTTTTGTATGATGGAGTCTATGGTTTTCTAAAATGCAGAAACTCCATTGGTTACTCCGAAGGGAATTCTCTTGAATTGGAAGAGTTGACCACATGCCTCAAAAGCTGTATGGGTCATTCGACGTCAAATCAACAAGTGCCACAACCTTTGTCTTGGATATTTTTTGGAATTCAGTACATTTGTAGATTTGACAAACGTAAAGATAAAAAAAAAATATATTTTAAATTTTTTTGGCGAATGGTTTATATGTTACACATACTCAAATATATAAAAAAAATTCAAAATTTTGACTTACTACAGGATATTAATTGGTCCATAACTACAGTTTCAACCAAGCTAAAAAGACAAACTAGGCCTTGTTTTAAAGCTATTTTCCAGGGCTTTCATATGATGTACAGTAAAAAATATAAAAAAAAAGTTTTAAAAATATTTAAAATAGAAAAAAACATAAATTTCAAAAAACTGTATTTTTAAAATTCTAAAAAAAATTATGTTGAAAATTAACGTTTTCTCTTCATGTTCTCAAAGTTTCAAAGTGGGATTAGAATGGGATCACTGTTAAAGTAATTTTACAAGAAAATAAAGTGCCAAACAAAAATGTATTACTTGCAGAGATATCGTAAATCAATTGGAGGAGAGAGAGCTGTTTGGTTCAAATCTCTAGCATGACTGGGAAACGTGAAAGATGTTGATGGTCCATATGGATGTAAGAAGCTAAGTGTGATATCATTCTTCTCTTGATTTTTTCCAATCACACAGGCTAGCCACCATTGTCCATCATATTCACAAGCAACATATCCTTTTATAGCATCAAATGCTACTGGGTCACTGTTAACTTCTGAAACCAGTTCAATTTTACTTTCATTAGAGTAGGAGTATACTTTTGGTATAATTTTATTTTTGATCAGCGGAATAAAAGTATGAAGTTTTTGTGTACCTCCAATTGGACAGCATTTCTCAAATCTTGCTCTAAGTTTCAACTCTTCATCTACATGGTCTTTGATTGTAGCATACTTGAAAGAGATCCTCTCCAAATTATCCTTAGCATACACGTACAGTTGTTCAGGTGTTGTGATTTGATCACTATGTGGACGCTGTAGACGTGCTCGAGTAGCCTGTCTCTTCACTGTACCACCAACACCGTCACTAGCACCTTTACCATGAGAGGTGACTGAAAAATGCCACTCAGCATCAATTTGAAAATCATCTTTATGATAGCACAGGTTGATGAAATTTTTTCTATTTTTGTAATGAGAAGCTGCTCCATCAGAAAAATAAAATATCTTACTTGGTTTTTGATCAAATTTATTGATCAAAAAGTCTGTATCAAGAAGGATTGAAAGAGATGGACAGCAACAGTGTCATGTGTGAGACATTCAGATATATCACAAGAGAAGTATGTTGAAATGTATCACCTTTCTTGTAATAAGCTACAAAAGGATGAATTGTAGCTTGTGTGTTAGTCTAATGGTATCCTTGAACTTCATCCTGTATAACAAACGAGTAATTCTCAGAAAAGTCACAAATAACCAAGAATTCTCCTTCCTTAAGCTCAGACTTCAGATTTGTTTGGAATGATGACTGTTGTTGGGCCACAAATGCATGCCTTTTCAGCAATACCAATTTGTCACAAAGGGAATCTAGGAAGTCCTCTTAAGATTTTGTAACTGTTTCTAGTGATGTGCGATCAACAGAAACCCATTGTTTGTAGGTAATTTGGTCTATATCATTTGTGTCCAACTGTTCTTCCAGGTAGGTTCGCAGTGGTTCTGTCCCTGGACAAAACTGACATTCACTTAAGTAGCAAGCAGGTAAAGCTGGGTTACATAAAACCCTAGCAATGCAGTCTTTGTAGGAAATTGAAGTGTCATCACTCATTGTCAGCTGAGAAATTTTACATCCTGTCAGCATCAGTTTGAAGTTCTGGTGAATTTGACACACATTAACACTATGCGTGCCATTGGCCCCGGCTAAAATACAGTTCTTAGGGCGTAGCTCTGCAAATTTAGAAAATCCAATGTCGAGCCTTGGATAGGTTTCTTTAAAGCATACGTAAATTTCTTTCAAATTGTTTAAAATTAATCGTTTTTGCACCTGAAGTTTATTCTTATTTTGTTTTACAGCTACGTAGTCTTTTTTTTTCCAGGCATTATTCTGCTCATTTCATCAGAACAATAAAATTTCTGTTCTAATTCAGCAGTTTCCTTATCAAGAGTCTTACCAGGTTTTGGATTGGGTGATGACAAAATACCCTTGGTTTTCTCCAACTGTTTCACTTTTCAGGCCATGTAATTTGTTTTAAATCCATTTTCAATTTTTTTTGCACTCCAACTTTGAGGTTATATCGTAAGAATTGTTATTTGTTCACTTTGTGACTTGCAAGAATTGAATTTTTCTTTAAGCTGAAGGATCATCTCAGATTCAGGTGACTGATAAGCCATGGCTTCTTGATTTGAAGGTAGAAAGAACATTTTTTCGTGTATTGCTTCCGTAATTTTTCCAAGTTTATTCTGGGGATAATTCAACTCACTTAGTAGTTTTTTTCTTAATTGGTGATTCACCAACTGATTGCAGAGAAGCATTTAAACTATCTAAAGCAACACTAGCAGCAATGTTTTCATCTTCACTTTCACTAGATACATGTGTATTTAAATTAGTGTCCTTTGTTGACGACGAAGCCTCTTTAATATCATGTGAAATTTTCTTCCGGCATTTATCACACATTTTCTGTCCTAGTGTTAAAGATGGTATTTTGTCAATCATCCATGGAGAAACTTGCCACAAATTTTTCTTTTGATTGTTGTGACCCTTTTCATTGAAAGGGTTACAGCAAAGAGCTGAAATTTGTGGCATGTTATTCTATCTTGCAACATCTTTTACATATATAACGAATAACAAACATGTCATTTACTTAATTTTCAAGTAGGTTCACTGCAGTAACATATGTTGCATTTCACAGCACACGTTGTTTCTTTAAATTTGTCACTTGTTTGAGGTTATTTCTGTTATATGTTTGCAAAAAAGCTGATCTGTATTTACACTCTCACACACACACACATTGTAATGAAACTGATGGCGTAGTAACTGAAAGATCACTTTAAAGAAAATGTACATAATTATGAATAAACAATATTTTTTTGCTGACTGGAAGTTTAGCATTGAAAGACAACAGACTGTAAGAATACAAGCATCCAAGTAAATATTGATTAAACAAAAGAATGTAGGATACAACACAACTGACCTACATTTTCAAACACTGCTGTTTAGTGTGAAATTAAAAAAATATTTAGTAACGTCTGCACTTATAATTTGATTGGTTGGCAAAACTCTGATAGACAATACGGCCTATATGGGCATTTTTCCAAGTCTGTAAACAAATAGTACATTTTTTGGTACTGATTCCATTCTCATCCCACAATAAAACTTTGAGAATATAAAGAGAAAACATTGCTTTTTAACATATTTTTTTAGAATTAAAAAAATACAGTTTTTGGAAATTTATGTATTTTTTGTTTTTTAAAATTAAAAAAAAAATTTTTTTTGGAAATTTTTTTTCTTTACTATATATCATATGAAAGCCCTGGAAAAGAGCTTTAAAACAAGCTGAGTTTTTTTTTTAGCTTGAATACAACTCTAGTTATGCATCAATTAATATGTATCCAGTCAAAATTTGCAATTTTTAAAAATATTTTTGAATATATGTAACATATAAACCAAACCATTCATAAGAAAAATTTTTAATTTTTTTTTTTTTTTACATTTATCAGATCTACAAATGTACTAAATTTCAAACATATCGAAGAGAGTAAGGTTGAAAATTGCTCCTTTATTAGTTGATTTGATATGGAATGACCCTTTGACTAACATTTGTAAAAATTTGCTCCGAAGTTAGTAAATTGATTTGTTCGAAATGAATTTGTTTTCAAGGTTTATAACGGTTACCGTACTGCAATTTTTAAAAATAAGTTCACTCAATTTTGTATTATAAAATAAACAAAAAGTTATTTACGAAAGACTGTAACAATAAAACCATTCAGAATCAGTGATAACCAACACACACATGTATTATTTATAAGTGTAGCTTCTTTTCGTTTTAACAACCACATCCCGCCGTTTCTGTGCGTGTGCTCTTTCAATTGTAGTTTTCAGCTCTGTGCTGTGCGCGTGTTCTGTGTTGTGCATGTTCTGTATTGTGCATGTGCTGTTTTCTGTGCTAAATCAATTGTAGCAGAGCCTTTAGGCTTTACTGAACGTGGATACAAAATTAATACATTTTATTGTGTTCTGCTACCTACCGTGACTTCTAGCTATCTACCGTTGGCCCTCTAGTTGTGTAAGGCTTCGCGTAATGCATGAAACACATTTTTTTGTATGTTCTAAATTGCTGCATGCTAGTTATTTACTCTGACTATTATTTCAATGGTTGCCTTTAATTTAATATTTGTATATAGATATTATTCTTTCGTCTGAGCTACTAACGGCGTTCATACAAGTAACCTACTTGAGTTAGGTAGGTACTCTAGGTGACATGTATAGAATGCTCGATCACCAGAGGTTAGTCAGGTTGCATTCAGTCTCGTGCTTGCTATGGACGACTTGAAAAGAGGCGGAGCTTTAGTCTGGTGGGGGATACAATCTGTGCCTCCATGGATACCGCAACCGAACATGACCATAGAAAAGAGAAGGTATGTACATAACCTTCATACAGGCGCTTGGCTTCACATGTCCAGGATGAGATGTATAAAAATAAAATTTAATATTTGTTTGAAATTTGCCGCTTTTTCAGGTAAGCATTGATCTTATGCATTTGCATGAAATGAAACTTATATTTTTTACACTTGCGTGCAATTCAATGAGTGCACAAAGTTTTTAGTTTCTGCCAAGACCAACCATCAGCATGTTTGTAAACATGCTTTGTTTCCCACAGTACTCTCCCCCTGCGGTGTGACGTCATAGGGCGTGTACTTCAAGTCGTCCATTAGTTTGGTTCACTTTCTAGACGCAAACAAACTTCACGTAGGACATCTTCTTAATGACTAAGAGTTGACATTTTTCTATGTATGTCGTAAATGCCTAGAGTTTAAATAGTACTTAGTGTGTGTTTAGGTCACTCCTTACATTTAACTCACAATAATAATTAAAGTTTGTGGAAATATCATGTACAGAACCTACTTTCCAATTATTATGTGCAAGTATTGAAGACAAAAACATTAATGATTGTAATGATGATTCTCAGTTTTGCCGAATAATTTATACCCACTGTTTTCCAAAATTTTTCACGTTTTCGCTCCGGAACAAATAATAATAATAATAAATTGTATTTATTTTATTTTAACTGTGGTGAAGTTAAGGCCTTCTCTTACACTTAACCACAAACAATAGAAAATAAATTGTACTTAAAATTGCATACATTAAACATTATGATGATATTTGTTATGTAACAAGAATTCCTGTAGTACTTCTACCATGACAATAGGGAGAAGAAAAAAATGAAACGCTTAAGTAACAGTATGCATCTAAAATAAAAAAAAAGTAAAAAAAAAAACAATAATTTTAAGCAGTTATGACTGCATCTAACATCAACTATTATTGAAATATATATGTTTTTACATAGGTATGCATATGCACATATATAAACATACACACATGCTCACATACGTACCACACACACATATACACACATACATTCACATATATACTCATACATACATAAATTTACATATAAAAAATATAAAATTACAATCTGTAATAAGTCGAACACCTTGAAGCATATTCTTACACAAAGACAGTTTACACGCACACAGACGGATCCACACTCTCATACAGGCTAATTAACATGGTTATATACATAAACGCAAACATGCATTCATTACAGTCACATATTTCACAGGCCTAAGGTTGACAGAAATAAAATTTTTCAAACGAAATAGTTTCATAGAGAGAGAGAGAGAGAGAGAGAGAGAGAGAGAGAGAGAGAGAGAAAAAAATATATATATATATAATATACTGAGTCTCCTATTTTTAAGTAGCTTTAACTCTAGGGATTGTCCCTTTGAAACTCTTTTAAAACTATTCTCAATGATTGGACTTACAGCTTTGACAGATTGTTTTGGCATAATTTTTTAAACAAATGAATTGATTTAGTATTCCTCACCTCCTGTGGTAAAGAATTCAAGATTTTAGTAGCTGTAACTGTGAAAGAGGAAGCAAAGAAAGATGTGTGTTTGGGAAGCAGAAGTTTCTGTTGATTAAAAGAATGTGTGTTTAGAGTATGGGGTGATAAAAAATGACGTAAAAGGTATTGAGGATTATCTGTTAAGAAGAATTTTTTGAGCAAGAAAATCTTATGAAAAGTACGTTGATTCTTCTTATCAAACCATGAAATTTTGTTTCTATATTTACTGACGTGGTGCTTTCTTTTAAGGTTAAAAATAAGGTGCACACAATTATTTTGAATGAGTTGAAGTCTCTGGGCTAAACCTTGATGCAAGTCACTGAAAACTGTGTCAGCATAGTCAAGTGATAAAATAATTAGTGATTCTGTTAAGGTCTTCATTAAATTAGTACCTAGGTAAAAAAATGTTTAGCCTTCTTAACGAATGCAGGGTTTTGTTTGTTTGCATAGGTAGGTAACATGTTCACGCCACGTTAAAGTATCGTTAAAATAAATGCCTAGTTTTTTACTGATTTCGATAAGGTAATTTGTTCACCATTAAGCATGATTTTCGGGGCTTTAGCGATGTTTGACGTTTTGAGAAGTTTATTATATCCGATTATAATGCATTGTGTTTTCTTAGAGTTTAATTTTAGTCCATGCTTTATTGACCACTCTAGAATGTTTGATAATTCACGATTCATTACATCAATAGATAACGTTATATTACCTGGATGTACTGGATGATAGATTTGGAAATCATCGGCATACAAATGGTATTTACGATGTAATAGTTGCTTTGGTAGGTCATTAATAAAATAGAGAACAATAACGGGCCTAGCACAGAACCCTGAGGAACTCCTTTTTGTACTGCACGCCAAGCTGACTGATTTTCTTCGCAAACGACTGTTTGATAACGATCAGATAAATAACTTTTAATCCATTCTAATGATACAACAGAAAATTTGAAATATGATTTTAACTTTGCGATTAAAAGCTCGTTGTCAACAGAATATAATGCTTTACTAAAGTCTAACAGAGTAAGGATTGTTAGCATATGATTATCCATGTTTTGTTTGATGTCGTCAGTTACCTGTAGAAGTGCTGTACACATGCTAAAACCTTTCCTAAAGCCAGACTGATAGTCAACCAGCAGATTATATTCGCTTATGTATTTTGTAATCTGTTGGTGAGCAATATTTTCCAGAGCTTTGGAAATAGTTGGGAGAATGCTTATAGGCCTGTAATCACTGGCACACTGAGGATTTTATATCTTAGCGATGGGTTTTACTATTGCCAGTTTCCACTGAGTTGGAAAACTACCCGTTATTAACGATTGTTTGAATATATTTGTCAAGGC
Organism: Medauroidea extradentata; assembly: GCA_003012365.1. Taxonomy (NCBI): domain Eukaryota; kingdom Metazoa; phylum Arthropoda; class Insecta; order Phasmatodea; family Phasmatidae; genus Medauroidea; species Medauroidea extradentata. The sequence continues at coordinate 46,879 of PNEQ01000896.1, forward strand.
TCCAAGAATGAATGGCAAAGCTAAATTTATTATGTCTGTAGAGATTTTGTCATTATCTTGTGTTTTAGTTTTAATTCGTTTAATAGCATTAATGACATCAATAGGTCTAACTACATTGAAATGGAAAAGTTTGACTTTACTGCTGTTGTGCGCTTCTATAAAAGATAATGTTTCATTTTTTACTTCCAAATTACAGATATCATCACAATAACTTATGAATTGATCGTTAAGTTCGTTGGCACTTAGGCTGATTTGCTGACTTAAGTTTTTAGATTCATTAAATTTCAGTCCCATTTTCTTCACAATACTCCATATATTACGTGGGGACGAGTCTGGTTGTACCGAATGACGAGTGTATGATAATTTTGCTGTTCTAATCGCTTGGGTACAGCGATTTCTGATTAAACGATATTCTCATATCTCGTACATACATATGCGTCATTTTTTTTCTTTGAAGTTTTGTAACTGCGGAAAGCATTATCTCGATCTGCCATTAAATTTTTTATTTCCTTTGTCATCCACAACGCTGGTGGACGAGAAACATGTTTTTTTCGCAGTGGAATATGCTTATCAACAAGCGTCTGTAATAACAAGTTCATGTGATTAACTTTCTCATCAACTGTATGTAACATTTCTACATTACTCCACTGCAATTCAGAAGCGTCACTTAGAAATTTACCCATGTCAATGTTTTTTATATCTCTGTAGGTTATAATTTTTGGTAAAAATTTAGGCGTATGAAGTATATGAGATCGTGGTGAGACAGACCTGGTACACTGAGTTGGCCATAATTTAAGACTTCATCTGCTTTCGACGAGAGTATGAGGTCGAGCAGTGTATCCGCATTATAAGAATGGTGTGTAGCTTCAACAGGGCAAATCGATAAGTTACAAGAGAAAAGATTAGTAAGAAGTAGTTTTTGGTGAGATTCTTTTAAGAGGTCAGTGTTGAAATCGCCCATAATTAACATGTTTTCATAATTAGGTATTAGAGAAAATAGATCATTTTCGAAGTCATACATTGACCAAATCGTAGGAGGTTTGTAAACAACTCCAATAAGTAATTTTTGTGTAAAAACACTTAGTTCAAGAAATAAATATTCCGGTTTAGCACAATATAGGCTAGGAGAGTTACTAATTAACTTTCACTTTAATATCATTACGTACGTTAATTCCCACTCCTCACCCTGTTTACCGTGTCTGTCAACTCTGTATAAATTATAATTAGGTAGGTCAATGAGCAGAAGACTCTCTTTTAGCCATGTTTCAGAAACCAATATAGCATGGAAATTTACAGGACTAAAAATTTCTTTGAACTCGTCAACGTGTCCAGGCAGAGACTGGCTGTTGACATGTGCTGCGTGAAAGGCTCTAGGATAGCAAGCTAACCTTTGAGCAAGTAAGGCGCTGGTGGTTTTTGGGACAGGCAGGGAGACATGCTGCCCATCTCTAATGTCACTGTTTACAGCAGGGTGGGAGTCAGGACCGCTAGCAGTGGGGGGTACAGCTGGAGAATGGCTCTGGGAATGAGTAGGGGATGGGGGACAAGAACAGCTGGTAGGAGAAGCTACCTTGGTCACAGGAAGAGCACACAGTTCTCGGAAAAACTTTGCAGTAGAGTTCAGTCCTGCCAACTCACTTTCACTATCTTTGATCATGAGTTAAAATCTTTGTGGGTACTGCAATGTTAAAAGTAAAATGTTGAGAACTTACCATTAAATCCTTGCGATGTTCAGCGACTTTAACGATGCACACACAAAAGCTCACAGACACACACACAGACACACACACAGACACACACGTTATAAACTTTCTTACATCTTTATACATTATTATATTCTAGCACATAGCTAGCACCGGTAGTTTGCTTGACTGAATTTTAGTAAGTTCCCGCATAGTATGAATGTAGAAACGACGGCTTCCATGTAGAACAATAATTCTTCCATCTTGTGTCCAGCAGTTGCGCGGACCGAATTTTTCTTTAGCAGATTTCAGGACGTGTTGCCTCTCCGTAGTTAGCGATTCAGTGATGATGATGGATGTGTTCTTCAGGGTTCTTTTAGCATGGAAAACCTTGGAACGAAGCTGGTAGCTCACAAATTTTACTATGAGTGGTCTTCTTCCATCTTTGACGGCTTGAGCAGCAGTTCTGTTGGGGTTTCCTATTGTGTGTGCTCGGTCAATGGCATTAGAATTGATGTCGATACAAAGTTTATCATTAAAAATTTTCACAACTTCCTCGGTTGCACTTTCACCTGGTTTCTTGGCAACGCTGTGGATAAGAAGACAGTTTCTTGTGCTGTAGTGCTCGAGCTCGTCGATTCGCACCTCTTGACGCGATATGTTTTCAGTTACGGATTGTAGTTCCTTGCGTATGACATCAAGTTTTTTTTTTAAATTGTCAGAAAAAGTGGAGATGCTTTTCTGCAGTTGTTGAATGTCTTGGCTGCTTGTTGGATTTGGTTGCTCCTGGATTACGGAGGCGAGTCAATCCGGTAACTCCCTCAACTGTTGGCACACCTGCTGCTCGAAATCCTCCAGGCACTTTGAAACTTCTTTCGGCATCATGGCGTGGCGTAACTTACCTCACAAATTTTGTTGAAATATAGGTCTCAGAGAAAGAAGCGAAACACAAGATACGTAGTTTAAGAGCGGGAATTATTTCCTGACCGAATACACACACTTTGTTAACGAATTGCTCAGATTAACATGCTAGGATCATATGTACTACCGGAGCTACCGCGAACCCGTGCTACTCACGCTTCCCGATGATTTTTAAGTAAGTATTAGAACACTTATGTACTATATAAGACGTGAACAGCTTTCGTTTTGCACCAAGTCTAGGTTACTTTAACTTTCTGTCATACTTCTCGCGATGTGCACACGACTACTATGGGCGGTAGGCAGCAAGCGGGCTGGGGTCTCACCGGATGACGTCACAGCGGGCACCATGCTGAAGTCGAGCATTTCGGCGGGATTTTTAAATTACGTTACGTTTTTCGTGGGTTGCTCTTGAATCAACGCATAGAAATCAAAATTAAAATGTGATTATTGCTAAAAAATGCCTGCAGAACTGAGTTAAAACATAAAAAAAAATTGTGCATGTTCCCCATTGCAATAGTTTCTATTATGTAATATCTAGGGACTGCTGATTTTCGCAAAAAGAGTTTAGCCCCACTTTGTTTCAGTGCCTTACGTGCACACCTGCAGTCCTGCTTTGTGTTTACTGGGCAGAGTGCCTGTATATGAATAGACTACTCTCATTTCACTGAACCAATCATAGTAAGGTTACAGCAATACTACATGTCTATGATAGTGGGTAGAACCCCACAACTCGTGAGAGTTAAAGCATCCAATCACTGACCGTAAAGCAGAGCTGCAGACGAGTACATAAGATATAGAAACAAAGTGGGGCAAAAATCTTTTCACGAAAATCAGCAGTCGCTAGTAATGTCTTGCAAGCGGATTCTGTCACTATTTATTTTTTTAATATGTATTTATAGTTATAAACAACATTATTGAAATAGAAAGAGTATGTAAAATGTGATTAATTTGTTTGGTTTTTAATCTTCAGATAAAAATTGGGATATAATCATGGCAATCCAGACATACATATTTAACTCCACTGAGGCCACATCTTCTACTCCAACAGTGGCCGAGGAAAATGGCAATATATCTGATGGTTGTGTCACTGTTACCAGGCCTATTTTACAGAAGTCTGATGCTATTGATGTTACAGAGAGTAAGTCAGAATCCACAAGTATTGTTTCAGTTGTAATATGACCTGTTTTAAATGGTTATTATTAGGAGTTTGACTTGAAAAGAAGCTGAGCATGTTTTAAGTAAAATGATTTTCAAGATCACAGGCAAAACAATGATTTGCCTATTGGTGGATAATATTTTTTAATACAATTTGTATGTATTAGCTGTATGAAAATATAACCTAACTTTTGATTTTTTTAATAATAGCATAGTATGGGTTAAGAGGTATATACTGCAGCTATGGGAATTTTTTGTGTATGTGTTTGTGTGTAGGAATGCATTTGGAAATATGTGGGAACACACTCGTGCGTGTGTGTGTGTGTGTGTGTGATGTATGTTTGTGTGGATGTGGTGAAACTTTTTTTCAGCAGTCTGATTTGATGAGTGCTGTTTCATTATGTCAATTGTGTATGCCAATTCACCTTGCTGCGTTATGTTGAATCCAAGTACCTCAATGGATGTTCATTGTTAATTCAGCTTAGACGAAAAATGTGGCAAAGATACATTTGTAATATAAGCTAAAGAATTAAAACTAAGAGCATGGATGTATCTTGAGGCTTTGAGTGAAGTTCTTGAAAATTGTATTACAGAGCATGTACATGTCTTGTTTTTTAAAAGGCATGACTCATTAAGACCAGGGACTGAACAAACCCTGGCATTTGGGGGGAGCGACTCTTGCATGTTGCCAGCATACACATACCCTAAACAAATTAAGGGGGTCTGGAGTCCCTCCCCTGGAAATTTTTAATCTTAAGGTGCAAAATTGTGTTATTTAAGTAGTTTAGAAACCAAAATATTGATCTTATTAATGGAAGTATTTGTTATATTTTTTAAGTGCTAAGTGAAAAATTTTCAAGATAATCATTTCAGACCCAGAGACTTGACTACCATCATCACTAAATCAGACGAATATGACATCAGGAGGAAAAAAAACATCAACCTTGTTCAAATATTTGATTAACTCATTAAATTGTACACATTGCTACATTAAATAAAATTTTACAATTAAAATTAAACATTCTATATTCAAAAAGTGAATATTTATTGTGTGTCGTAGAACTGAAACACTTGTACCACAGGGGCCGCGGTGGTCAAATGGAAGGCGATCCGGATTCGATTCCCGGCGGGGTCAGTCCCTGGATTTTTGCATGTGGGAATTGTGCCGGATGATGGCGTTGGTCGGCGGGTTTTCTCTTGGCTCTCCCGTTGCTTCTGGCACCTCTCCATTCTCACCTCATTCTACCCTTCAGCAGTGCTAAAGCCCTCAATGTTAAGTGCTGACCAAAACTCTCTCTCTGTCTCTCTCTCTCTCTCTCTCT